>JAODXP020000889.1:0-15000 GCA_027497455.2 Sardinella longiceps | reverse complement strand
AGGAAAGTAACTAACCATACTGTAACCTACTGTGTGTGTTCACTTGGAAATGTTGGCCTGTCTGTGCACTAGATGTACAAAATACTCACAGCCACACAGGGAATAATACTACTGCACGAGAGAGCACTTTAGAGAATGCATAACTAGCCTACCGTATGTATTCTATAGTAGAGTGACACGCTGTACGTAATCTTAGAAATCCTGAGATACAGTAGGCCTACATGGTGAATGTTGTAAACAACTGTCTATGTTGTTAGAATATAAAAAACATATGAAGTTGATCAGGCTTCGTCAGGTTTGCTGGAGAGGCAGATTTGTTCAGGATGGGAGTCTTGAGGAACCTTCATCTCCAGCTGGGGAGAGACTGAGGATCTTAACCTCTGTCGAAGAGGATAGAAAATAGTTATTAAATAGAATAGAATAGTGGGATAGAATAGAATTGGATAGAATAGAATAGAGTTTAATTGAAGAGATCTAACAATCTAATCTAATCTGATAATCTAATTTAATCTAATTCAATGTAATTTTTAAAGTAATCTAATCAGAGATACCTCCATTAATGATCCCTTCCTTGAGTAGAGTTCATGAGCTGCTCCAAGGGGGATTCTAATAATCTGAATCTTATCCAATGTTATATTTACAGTAATCTAATCTAATGTAATAATTACAGCAAACTAATCTAATCTAATCAAATATTATCTAGTAATGTAATCTGACATACCTCCATGAGTGATCCCTTCCTGGAGTAGAGTTCATGAGCTGCTCCAAGGGACCTCCATGAGTGATCCCTTCCTGGAGTAGAGTTCATGAGCTGCTCCAAGGGGGATGCAGATGATGGAGGACATAGTCAACATCCAGCCCACAGCTTTGGACCAATCAGGGAACTCGTATGACTTCCCATAGCGGGGAGGAGTGTGCTGCACTATACTTGTGACTAATATAGCCTACATCAACACACTCACACACACACACACACACACACACACACACACACACACACACACACACACACACACACACACACACACACACACACACACACACACACACAAGAGTATACAGATGAGACTGGTATGGTAACTTGAGACAAGACATGGAGTGTGTGTACAAGAGTGTACTGTAGTGTAGATTAACTCACCATGACCATGACTGGAGTGATGACCAGCCAGCAAACCTTGAAGAAGATGTTTGGAGACTTCCCCAAAGTTTTTTTGAGCATTGCAGAAAATCTGTTTAGACCTAGAGATTCCAGAGAAAGATGGAGGGAGAGAGAGTGGGTGAGAAATGGTTTCATAAACATGAAAACACTGAATTACATGGAACTAAAAATAAAACACATAAATAAACTGGTGTATGTTTCCCACGCCAGAATGGGAAATTGCACTGCAGTTGCTCACTTAGTTGCTCACTTAGTAGGCATACTTACTATGCTTTTGGAAACTGTAGCCCAGAATAGCAGATTAACTAATATTAGAGTAGTATCTATAATACATAATACATGTCTATGTACAGTATCTGTATTTATTTGTCTATCTATTTTTGAATGATGGTGCAGTACTACCCAATATCCAGCTGATGGCAGCGATCTCCAGCACAGCCATGACAAGCACTGAGACTGCGGTTGTGTAGTGTTCCATTAGCTGGAACATGTATACCCCACCCTGAGGGAAGAGAGAGAGAGAGACAGAGAGAGAGAGAGAGAGAGAGAGAGAGAGAGAGAGAGAGAGAGAGAGAGAGAGAGAAAGAAAGAGAGAGAGAGAGAGAGTTAGCTATGACGAGCACTGAGACTACGGTTGTGTAGTGTTCCATCAGCTGAAACATGTACACCCCACCCTGAGGGTGGAGAGAGAGATATATTTATGCCAGACATGTTACTCGTGTGTTTGTGTAAAGTGTATTACTAGTGTGCTTATGGAAGTGTGTTACTAGTGTGTTTGTGTAAGTGTGTGACTAGCGTGTTGCTAGGTGTGTTACTGAGTTACCTGGAAGACGCAGGGCAGGCCCACCAGGAAGCTCCCCATGCTGACCAGCATCAGCAGGACCTCCTTTCTCCTCAGCCACGCCGGCAGCTTAGGGCTCAGGCCGTCCACCGCACACGTGGCCACCAGCTCCAGATGGGCAAACTGCAATGAGACCACAACAAGAGTTTAGGATTCAACATCATCTTAAGTAGATGTTATTATAGCCTGGCCAAGTGGGCAAACTGCAGCCAGACCCCACAACAAGCGTTTAGGGTTTAAGATCATCTTTAATACATATTTTGGCCTAGGTAAGTGGGAAAACTGCAGCGAGACCCCACAACAATGAGTTTAGGGTTTAAGGGTTTAAGATCACCTTTAATAGCCTACATCTTATTATAGCTTGGCCAAGTGGGCAAACTGCAGCGAGACCACAACAAGATTTTTATGTTTAAGATCATCTTTAGTACATCTTATAGTATTATAGCCTGGCCAAGTGGGTACACTGCAGCGAGACCACAACAAGAGTTTAGGGTTTAGGGTCATCTCTAGAGCTTCTTATTATAGCCTGGCCGGGTAAACTGTAGGGAGCCCACAACAAGAGTTTACAATTCAACATCATCTTTAGTACATCTTACAGTATTATGGCCTGGCCAAGTGGGCAAACTGCAGCCAGCCCAGCAAGCCCTAAAGAAGACAAGAGTTTGTGTGTGTGTGTGTGTGTGTGTGTGTGTGTGTGTGTGTGTGTGTGTGTGTGTGTGTGTGTGTGTGTGTGTGTGAATGTAAATGTGTGTGTGTGTGTGTGTGTGTGTGTGTGTGTGTGTGTGTGTGTGTGTGTGTGTGAATGTAAATGTGTGTGTGTGTGTGTGTGTGTGTGTGTGTGTGTGTGTGATATGTTGCGCTTTAAGAGCTTCAGGGCTGGAGTTTCACTTTAACATCTGGCTTGTTTGATGGCTAGTGTTTACAGATAAAATCTGGTTTGTTTGGGAGTGTGTGTTTGAAATCTGGTTTATTTGAAAGTGTGTGTTTACCTGACTGTCCAGTCCAAGGCATAGCAGCATGAGAAAGAAGAGGAAAGCCCACAGCTGTGGAACTGGCATGGTGGCCAAGATCTCAGGATACACCACAAACGCAAGGCCAGGACCTGGACAGAGATCAGAGAGGATCTCAATCTGAACCTCATCCACTCATTTTAATGACATTTAGAACACATTACGCTTGTGAACAGATAAGGTGTCCATTTCCCAAAAGCATAGTTTCTAACCCAGGGGCTTCTCAAAGTTTTGATAGGTGAGGGCCAATTTAGGGCCCCAACATTAAACTGAGGGCCACCAAAGGGGCGAGGGGAGGAAAAAAAAAAAATAAATTGTAATAATTTTAATGACCAGGCTGCATCTCTACAATTTAGGATGTATTGCAATAAATAAATGCCTACATGTATATATGCTGCTAAACTCCATTAAAAGGAAATCCATTCTTTCAAAGCAATGTACAGTTTGTACAGTTTTACAGATATTATCAGGTGTTATCGCGGGCCACCATTGGCCCCCGGGCCGCACATCGAGAAACTACAGTATGTTCTAAGCAGTTAGCAACTTGGGAGGCAATGAGAAATAGCATTAGCAACTAAGCTAAGCTGTTGGTTAGCAACTATGCTTTTGGGAGACACCAGATTCTCTGATCAGCAGTTACCTCCAATAGCCAGATCTTCAATACTCAGATTACGCTCATGAGCCATGTATCCAAGAGCTGCAAAAACCACAAATCCAGAAAAGGCGCTGGTGGCTGAATTGGCCAAGGTCACAATGACAGAATCTCTATAGGGAGGAAAAAACAGATTGGTGAGATTACTGTAACTATTTACATAAAGGATTGGCAATGTTTTTAAAATTGTTTATAAAGCTGTAATTAGTGATTTTAACAGCTACTGGTAAATATAGCGCATCTAGTGTTGCCACCTGTCCCGGATTTTCCTGATTGTACCGGATTGTCATGGTCTGTCCCGGGAATTGGAAAAAAAAAAATCCTGAAAAACTGTTGAAAATAAACCAAAATAATAAAGGCCTGCTATTAAATAAAGCAATTAACTAAACAAATAGCTAGTACTCTAAGTGTAATTTTTACTAATTAAAGCTATACAATTGCATCGTAGAAGGGTGATTTTTATCTTGGGTTACATGTGCGAAGCTTCGCCGTTGCTTACAAACAAAAAGGTCAATTTGATGGTCTAAATTTACGGGATTTTTGTCAGACACAGGTGGCAATCGCACTTCCCTGTGTCTTTACTCCACTCCATAGAGTTTGCCCAGTGGAAAAGATGTTTGCAGTTTCCCCTCTTCCCCTCAGGGAGGCACTAAAGGGCCCTCCATTCCCATACCAGTAGGCTCAGGAACAGCTTCTTCCCTGCAGCAATTACTCTCTCCCAGCCATGGAACATTCCTCTACTGTTACTACTACTGATTAGCCTACTATTTAATAATTTATTTATTACATATTTCTTACCAATATCTCTTACCCAGTTGTTTGGCAAGCGTTTTAGAGGAAAAATTTATTTTATCTATAATAGTTTCTTTATGTATTTGTGTAAACCTGAGAATGTTGTAGTTGTAGTTGTTATAACTGGCCATGGAAACCATGACTCCAAAGCCAACGCCAATTGAGAAGAAGATTTGTGCAAGAGCATCAATCCAAACCTGTTAAAACAGTGAAAAGCAAACACATACAATAGAAGGTGAGAACACATAGAATAGAAGGTGAGAACACATAGAATAGAAGGTGAGAACACATAGTAGAATGTGAGGGCAAGGGCTGACAAGGACGATGTGAGAACCAGTCTGAGAATAGAATGTGAGAACACATAGAATAGAATGTGAGAACACATAGAATAGACGGTGAGAACACATAGTAGAATGTGAGGGCAAGGGCTGACAAGGACGATGTGAGAACCAGTCTGAGAATGTGAATGACTGCGTTTACATGTGTATCTGGTGGCAGTCTGCACCGCACATGGGTCTCGAACCCGCCACCCCGTAAGCTACAATTCAATTCAATTCAATTCAATTTTATTTGTAGAGTGCTCAAATACAGTGCATTGTCTCGCGGCGCTTTACAGACAGTACGGGAAGCATCCATGAGTGACAGGGGCAAGGAAAAACTCCCTTGGCTTTACTAATAATTGAGTCACAGTCAGTCTGAGAGTTGAGCATGAGAAACATGGGGACTCATCTCTGCAGGTTCTCCAACGGTTCAAAGTGCTTTAATTTTTTATTTTATTCATTTATTTTTATTTATTTATTTTTTTTTTTTCCAAAACCGGATTCTGAAAATGTATTGCATTTCTTATTACCTTCATGTAGATAGGACAGGAAACCAATGTGTGTAGTGTGTGGGTCGGGGCATGTGGTGCACATGTGTGTGGGGTCGGGCATGTGGTGCACATATATTGTGTGGGGTGAGTCATTATAGTGTGTGAGCTGGGGCATGCATGTGTAGCACTATATGTGTGTGAGGTTGGGCATGTTTACAGGCTGCTCACCTGGACCTCTAGTAGTTTGTGCCACTTGGGCGTGAGGAAAAATTGGATACCGTCTGCAGCTCCCGGCAGTCTGGAGGTGTACACCAGCATTATGATGAGAATGGTGTAGGGAAACAGTGCAGTAAAGTACACCACCTGTAGGGGGAGACAGAGACAAATTAGGTAATTTATTTGCCATAGTACAGGGGTTCTCATAGTTTTTGAAAGGTGAGGGCCAATTAAGGGACCCAATGGTGAACTGAGGGGCAAGTGGGAGAAAAACAAAAAAACAAACAAACAAACAAACAAAAAAAAAATACTGAAAAAGAATAAAATCCTATTTGTAATCTTTTTAATGACTATATTGCATCTCTACAGCTTACATTTACTGCAGTTAAATAAATGGTAATAGATGTAGTTAAACACCACTAAACAGAGATTCATTCTTTCAAAGCAACGTACAGTCTTAACAGTTTTACAGGTATTATCAGTTGTTATTGCGGGCCGCCATAGAAATGTTTCTGCGGGCCACCATAGGCCCCCGGGCCACACTTTTAGAACCTATGCCATAGTGGGCTACATAATTCTACTCAAACTGTATCAAGTGTTAATCACATGGAGATGACTAGCATGAGCAGCATAATACCTTTCCAGTTAGTTTGACTCCTTTGAAGATGCTGAAGTATTCAATCACCCACGCCAGGAAAAGACAGCCAAGTAGTTCCCAGCGTATACTTCCCATGTGTTCAAGTCCTCCAGTGATCTCCAGGAGTCTGTGGCTGTACACACACACACACACACACACACACACACACACACACACACACACACACACACACACACACACACACAATAGAGGAACATGTTAGCCCTAAACTTCCATACAAGTATCCAGAAAATGAGAGCCTCTGCTAAACCAGGTTTAGCAACACACATATTCAGTTTCACTTGGATCCACACACACACACCTGCTAAGTATTTACTGTCTCGGATTTCCCTACACCCACACCATAAATGAATGAATGAATGAATGAATGAATGAATGATTTAGTTCATTGATAATCACTACAGTAAGCTCCAAGGCAGCATTGAAAGCTGGTACCGGTAACTCTCACTATGCACTAATCAGTTGGTTAGTGACCCACTTAAAGAACTGTTGCGTGGCGGACTGTCTGAGGGAGTCGTTGACAGTAAACCCAACGGAACACGATTCCGGAATATTCCAGGTGTTGTTGCATGATTGCCATGGCAACGGGGAGCTGAAGGAGTTGAAGAGGTAGAAGAGGATCCAACTCATGAGGGTGTTGAAGTAGCCAATGAAAATGAAGGAGACCACCACCGTACCCACACCAATTCCTGGGAACAACGACACACACACACACACACACACACACACACACACACACACACACACACACACACACACACACACAGTTATTTGTTTGTATATTTTTCTAGTTTCAAGAGCTCCAACCCATAATATGTTATTAGACTGACATAAGCATACAGACAGACAGACAGACAGACAGAGATATCCCACCATACCTTTGAGCAGTGGGCATAACTTCACAAAGGCCTGCACAGGACCACACTGTGTGAGCTGGCCAATGGAAAACTCCAGAAACACCATGGGTAAGGCACACAGAAACACCATGATGAAGTAGGGAATGAAGAATGCACCTGTGTGTGGACACACAAACACATACATTTTTGTCATAAATAATTTATGTCATAAAAACTGTATATTTATCACTGCAGTTGTACAGTTGTAGTTGTAATACAATAAAGAGTAAAGTATTCTTTTATTCTCCAATTAACACTTATCATAACTTGTGAAGCACCATTCTAATGCTGTTTCTGAAATAGCATCCTGCTATACTAATTAGTGCTGAAGAAATAAGAACTACACCTAAGATTGGGAGGCCGTCAGGCCGCTGTCTGGAGAATGTGTGGTTGTTAGACTTGTTGGCACATTTTATGAGGCTGTTGACTAAAACAGGTATGGAAGTCCATTTCTCCCACATAAATATGTAAAAAAAATGATCATACGGAGCTCCCTTCATAAGTGGAGCTTCATGCTTCATTATAACGAATATGCATAAGTAAGTCGAATAGCAGTATGGCATTTTGGACATATCTCAGGTCATCGTGCTGGATCTTGGTTAGGGCTAGGCCAACAGGTGAAAGGTCGGAGGTGAATGACTTGATTTGTTGACATGAATAAACACGTGAGTTTGGAAATAGCACACTGGAAAATCAATTTAGGTTGTTTTTGTTTCAGTTTCAGATGCCTACTGCGGTGCATCTCATAAAAATATAAAATGAAATGTTCTTAGACATAAACCATCCATCTTTATTGTATAACTAGGATCTATGGACATTTTACAGTCCAATCTACAAGTGCATACACTTGACCCCATTATGGTCCAGTCTAACAATGCATACACTTGACTCCATAAATAGAAAACATTTTAAACAGTAGTTATACAGAGCATCCATGTTCAGAAAACTTCTCATATTTGTTCAGTTGCTTAATTCTCGTTTTTGTTTGCTTCGTTGACTTGAAATTCTTAGATTCCTTTCAGTTCAGTTCAATTAAATTTTAATACAATACATTATCTTGTGGTGCTTTACAGACAGTACGGGGAGCACCCATGAGTAACAGGGGGCTTCACTTACTAATAATTCATTTTTATGAAGAAACCCTGGGAAGATCCATGCCTCATGGGCTCAACCATGGCTCAGTGCATGCTTACCTCCTCCGCTCCTGTAACAGAGGTAAGGGAACCTCCAGACGTTGGACAAGCCCACTGCATAGCCTATGGAGGCTAGGACAAACTCCAGACGACGGCTCCAGGTCCCCCGCTGCTGCTGCTGCTGCTGCCCGCTCTGCTGTGGCTGCCCAGGCCTGAGGCTCCTGGACTCATCTTTACTCAGCACCATGTTTGCTCTGCCTGAACACAGGCTAAATATTTGACTTTTTTGCTTCCCTTAAAGGCAACAAGCTCCTGGGATGAAACACAGATAAGAATGGCAGTCTGGTGGTATAGTAGCGGTAGAAGGGGTGTATGTTTGTCCCTTAAAAACCTGTAGAGGTCCTGTAAGAGACTGATATTGCCACAACTCAACAGCAGGTTACAGTAATAAGTGCCAGGGCCAAAAACAAGATTACTGTTTTGAATGGTCAGTGTCTCTCAGTGTCTATTAATGCATCTTTGATCCATTGGATCAGATAATTTACTTACACTGAATGTGTCAGATTCCTCAGAAATAAACACAAAATCCCTTGTAATCCTCTTCACCTAACACCAGCAGTGCCTGTTGCAGTTGAATCACTGGTTAAACTGGTGTTTTCTTTTAGTCATTTTAAGAATCCATTGATACCTTTTCTGCGAGGTCCTAAAGTTTGTGACAGTGATTTTAGACCCTCCCCTGGACCTCCTGTTACTTCACATGTAACTCCTTTGAAGTCACGCCAGCTACAACTCCAGCCCCACTAGTCGATTCCAGTTAGAAATGGATAAAAGCATTTGCTAAACGCATAAATGTACGGAATGTTGCTATTCAAGTTTCGCTCTTCTGATAATAGACTGATCCGGCAAATCCCAGTCCATCCCTTGGGGTATACAGTATATATAAGCTTTTGACTTTTTAGAACATACTGTAGTGTTATTGCATGGTGTTGTTAAACCTGTTTCCATTCTTTGAGTTCAAGGAACAGGTAGCTTAAGAGAGCTACCAGTGTCAGATATTTTTGTTAAAGCAAGAAAAAAAACCTTTCAAAGTTTGCTTATACACATGGAGACTGGTGCTGGATGTTGTTTATTTCTAATTGGACACAGTGGACAGGTTTACAGGTGTGTGATACCTGTAAAATTTACAGGAGAACTGTTAAAAAACAAAATAACATAAAACAAAATAAATAAAAATAAAGCAATTCCACGGTCAAAAAAACAGTATCCCACAGTAGAAACTCAAAAATGGTGAAGCACCACAATCTGTCAGTCTCCAAACTAGACACATTGACACACATTCCCTCCCCAACTGGCCCTGGTCCAGCCTTTAGCCAAACACTGCTGTCCCACTGAACATTGGTTAGGGGTTAAACGTCACAGCTACTGTTTGGATTTGACCACCACTGTTACACACACACACACACACACACACACACACACACACACACACACACACACACACACACACACAGAACAAGGCCAACACACACACACACACACACACATAGAACAAGGCCAACACGCACACACACACACACACACACACACACACACACACACACACACACACACACACACACACACACACACACACGTAGAACAAGGCTAACACACACACAGAAACATACAGAAACACACAAACAAGAAAAAAAATACAATAAAAGGAATGATGTTAAAGGATAGCACCTGAGTGAATTCAAGCATAGTCCTGTTGAAGGAGCATGCTAAATGCACCAGTTAGTGAGTGGAACAAAATAATTTAGAACAGTATAAATCGAACGCGAATGCAGAAGCGAACAAGCATATTACACTGAATCAATGGATCCTCATTATTCGAAACCTAAAGTAAGATCTGAGGTGCCTTTGACTCAATGTTTCTTGTTCGCGTTAGGTCTATGCTGTTAGAAAATGTTTCAATCCATGCAAAATACATTGCTGTTAGAGGGCTCGTGCAACAGGACTATGCTAAACTTACTCCGGAGCTATCCTTTGAAGAGAGCTGTTAACCACACACACACACACAAACACACACACAGAACAAGAGAGTCAGGTTCAAAGGTCACGGCTACTGTTTGTATTTTAAGCTACATGTCTCTGATGGGCACCAAGTTCACTGATGACCCCAGCTGACCTCATGTGTGCTGTGACTGTCCCGTTAGCAAGGCAGACTCTTATCTGTTTGGACTGGAGTATCCTCTGGAGTATGCTGTGTCCTTAGCCTAGAACTCTAGACGCACTCTAGCGGTAGCAAATTGAATTTGCTCAGCGAGTATGTCTAGTAATCAGCCATAGGTTGTACTCAGACCTTGATGGTGTCTGAGCTGTTTATCTGAGCTGTTTGCGCTCTAGGTTGTATCCAGACGTCGTGGTGTTTAGGCAATCACAACATTCTATCTGGACAGGGAGTAATTGGATTGTCTTAGCGTTGTTTGAATGAATCACTTGCTTGTTAGTTGCGCTGATTGGTTTAACCCATTTTACCCGAGGGTGGCCAGACTGTACATGTACTGTAAATTTATGTGATAGTCTGGCTTGTCAGGCTACTGTGTCCTCTCATGAGGGGGAGGACTTGTAGAGGTGTACACAGTAGTTCTCAAATTTAAATTTTACTTTAAATGTGTGTGTGTGTGTGCGTGTGCTGATGTGTGTGTGTGTGTGTGTGTATATGTGTGTGAGTGTGTGTGCGTGTATGTTGAGTGTGTGTGTGTGTGTGTGTGTGTGTGTGTGTGTGTGTGTGTGTGTGTGTGTGTGTGTGTGTGTGTGTGTGTCTTCTTAAACAGCCATCCACTGGTCTCCTACAGGTCTAAGAAGATCTCCTGCTCCTGATGGGATCCTTGGGGAACCACCTGCTCCAGTCCGGGTGTGATTGAGGACCGCAACCTCTAGGGGGCAGACCAGAGTAAAACAGAACGAAAGTTTGCTGAGGATAAGGTTGAGTAATTGTGCATTTATAGACTCAATTAATGCTAATGTTAAGCATTCATTTCTTGTTGCGGAAGCATCGTGTACAATTGTCCATAGCCGTTTATAGGGCGCTACTAATGTCTATCATAGCGTCTGTACATACCTCAGAGCCAATACCAGAGCCACCACGTGACATAAAATGCAATCGAGGGCCGTACAAATCCCTTTTTGTTCTGCGATTGGATACCGAAAGCAAGCGAGAAAAACGGCCATGGTCACCATGCTCCTCTGCAGAGTGAAATGAAATAAGTGTGCAAAGGAGCATGGGAATTCCCAGGCTAGTAGTCTGATGTAATACTTACAGTAATGTAATCTGACATACCTCCATGAGTGATCCCTTCCTGGAGTAGAGTTCATGAGCTGCTCCAAGAGAAATTCTAATAATCTACAGTAACCTAATGTAATAGTTACAGTAATCTAATATAATCTAGTAATGTAATCTGACATACCTCCATGAGTGATCCCTTCCTGGAGTAGAGTTCATGAGCTGCTCCAAGGGGGATGCAGATGATGGAGGACATAGTCAACATCCAGCCCACAGCTTTGGACCAATCAGGGAACTCGTATGACTTCCCATAGCGGGGAGGAGTGTGCTGCACTATACTGGCAACTAACACAGCCTGGAAAGATTGTTTTTCAAAGAGATAGTGCAGAGTTCACTAACATATGTTTAAAGTTGTCCTGTGCAAGTTTGTGATCTTTTACTAACACAGCCCGAAAAGAGAGTGGATAGTGGATAATTAACTAACACTCTCATTTAAAGTTGTCCTCTGCAAGTCTTGTGATTTTTTTTAAAACTAAAGAGCTCCCCCTACAGTTAGAGTTGAAGATTGATTTGGATACCTCACTTTTATCTCTCACTTTTCTGAGGCGGGGTCAATAAATGAAGGTTGTTAAGTTGTTAGCTCAATAGGTTGTCTCTTGATTTTGGAAAGCCACATCTCATAAATTACTATAGACGAATCCGACGAGCGTTTTGTGTAGGCTGCCATCTTGTGGCGACGCCATTGTTGGACTGTCAACAAACTTTTTTGACAATGCACAGTCAATGACAGCTAACTGCAAAGACCATAGAATACTCTGACTTTATACAGGTAGTAGTGAATCTCGTAAATCACGGCATTTTATGAGTGTGCTATGCTATCACGTTATCCCTATGGACAGATTGGCGATCTAACAGCTCAAAAATGGCGCCCCGGTAGTTTTGTTGGATTCGTGTATTAGTTTTGTCCTTCAGTGGGGCGACACAGGTCTCTTACAAAGACAGTACAGTGTAAATCCACCAGCAAACAGCAGGGGGAGCAAGACACCCTTTATCCACCCCATAATGAATAATTTAACCATCATTAAGACCCCAGTACTCCCAGTTTAATGTTGTAACATTCTCAATCCCTGTTATAATACTATTAATGATTGGTATAACATTATCAATCAAACCAACAGGTACATGTACAAAGGGGTCACAAAATGGTTGCTTGCATGGACCAAGGCACAGAACATGAAAAGAAACTCACCAAAACCAACAGTGGTGTAAGAACCAACCAACAAATCCTGAAGTAGATATTTGGAGGTTTTCCGAGAATGCTTGTGAGCATCATGGAAAATCTTTGCACTCCTTATAGAAAGTAAAGCAAAATGCATCAGTGAAATTCAGTATGCCACTAGACTAACACACAGAACTGAACCAAGCATTGAGACAGAGGAATTACATGTAATTTACACTAAACATGATACAGTGTAAATTTTTTTTTAATTTTTTGTTTTTTTTTGGTAATGGTTACTTGAAGAATGCTTGGAAACTCGTTAGCTCAAATGAGTTAAGTAAATATGACTTTTCTATTTAGCTGTAAAGTACTTTTAACATGAAAAAGAAAAGTTATATTTACTTAACTCATTTGAGGCAGCAAGTTTCTACACATTTACATTTAGCTCAAAGAGATGTACTACCTAATATCCAGCTGATGGCAGCAATCTCCAGCAGAGAGATCAGGAGGACTGAGACTGCTACAGTGTAGTGATCCATCAGCTGGAACACATACACACCTCCCTGTGTGTGGGACAGGGTGAGACAGTCAGGCTATGTTTGCACAACTACAGTGTTTAAAAGGCACAATTAAATATCTCTTCAAAGACAAGATCCATGCTATACTGTAGTTGGGGGTACTGACCATTTCAAGAGAGCAGGATTAGCTATTCCAACAGTTTTTGTTTTAACATTAACATAGGTTGCGGTTTATACTAACCACCTTCTATAAATGGTTATTAATGAACGTTAGTTAGCTGTTAATCTGTTGTACAGTATCTTATGGTTAAGTGATAAAATGGAAAAGCTTGATGGAATTAAGTCATATTACTGATTGAAACCAGTAACTTTCCAATTAACTTCTTACTGACGTTAATACGATATTTAATAACCATTTATAGAGGCTGGTTATTATAAAGTGCTACAAGTTCTGCTAGTGAGGATGATGTAGGTGTGTGTCCACTAGGACTACCTGAAAAACATAAGGCAAGTGTGTGTGTGTGTGTGTGTGTGTATGTGTGTGTGTATGTGTGTGTGTGTGTGTGTTCACTAGGACTACCTGAAAGACATAAGGCAAGAGTGTGTGTGTGTGTGTGTGTGTGTGTGTGTGTGTGTGTGTGTGTGTGTGTGTGTGTGTGTGTGTGTGTGTGTGTGTGTGTCCACTAGGACTACCTGAAAGACACAAGGCAGGCCCACTAGGAAGCCGGGTAAACACATCAAAAGCACCAAAACCTCCTTTCGTCTCAGAGATGGAGGAAGCTTTGGACCAACACCCTCCATTGCTGTAGTGGCTATCAGCTCCAAGTGGGCAAACTGCAGGAAACAGTTATTAAAAATATCAGACTTAAACAACTGACTAATCATACAACAAGTTAACAAGAGTTTTCATCTGTGGGTGTAATTGGTAAAGTAAAAGTAAATGCTATCAATTAGCCTACTCTTTGATGAAGTGTTGGATAGCCAACAGACAAATTAAGACATAAAATGTATGAATCTGTTAAAGTCTTTAAGTTCCCCAAAATTGTTTGGGGAAAGCCACCACAATAGATTCCTATTTGAACATATATATCAATAGGAACAGACAATAATAGTTGGGTAATTATAGAAAACCAGAAACCCTTCTGGGAAATTCTGTTAGAAGTGTGTGGTGCTGGACCTGAGTCTTTAGTTGTTTGTGCATGTGTGTGTTTGAGGCAGTGTTGAGGGAAAAAAAAAGACCAAAGACCATTCAGCACCTCGCTATCCAGGCCAAGGCAGAGCAGCATCATGAAGAAGAGGAAAGCCCACAGCTGTGGAACTGGCATGGTGGCCAAGATCTCAGGATACACCACAAACGCAAGGCCAGGACCTGGACAGAGATCAGAGAGGATCTCCTCATATCAGTCAGAATTTATTTGACAGAATGAACATACTAACAGGGAGGCTACACTGGATGCGTTAAAGGAATGTACCGGAGTGAATTCAAGCATAGCCCTGTTGAAAGAGCTTGCTAAATGCGCTAGTTAGCAAGTGGAACAAAATAATTTGGTACAGCACAGACCTGACACGAACGCAGAAGCAAACAGTCACTTTACACTGAATCAATGGGACCTGACTCTTGGAAACCGAAAGTAATATCTGAGGTGCCTTTGACTCAATGTAAAGTGTTTCGCGTTCATGTCAGGTCTATGCTATTCAAAATTATTTCATTTCATGCGAAATATATTGCTTTTAGAAGGCTCGTGTAGCAGGGCTATGCTTAAACTTACTCCGGACTTATACTTTAAGTCAAAGACTTATCTGTCGTAACAATTATCTTCCAGTCAT
>JAODXP020000888.1:0-20368 GCA_027497455.2 Sardinella longiceps | reverse complement strand
ACACACAAACACACACACACACACACACACACACACACACACACACACACACACACACACACACACACACATCTAAACCCTGTAATCGTGGTTGCCAAAATCCAGCGCTCCTGTAGCCTTCCACTAATCAAGTTTGGGGGGAGGGATCGATCACAGCTTTAAGCAAGCCGCTGACAATGTGCTACAGCGAGGGAGGGGTTTGAGAGTCCATTGAAGAGTGTAGTGTAGAGACTGGGGGAGGGACCAGAGAGTTGTATGAATTAGAAGTGTTTTGCTTAAGTCTCGAAATTATGAACTTGCCGAATACCGCTTTAAAGGGGAAGGTTAGTTTTGAGCATGTTTAGCCCCTTTTGAGGAGTGTCTAGGATTAAATAGAATCATTGACACCAAAATCTTGGTGATTGCTCCTGTCTCTGATATTTGACTCATCTTCAGAATCCCCCTTTACAGCTTTAGAATGGCTTTGTGCATGTCTGTTATATTGATAATTTTTGGAACATCAACATACACCACTAATATATTCAGATATTTCTGTAAATGGGGGAAAACAAACTAGTGAAGTAGGTCACTGCACTGTGTTACAATGAGAACTTGAAAGTGAACTTTAATCTGACCGCAACCATTATTATGGTTGCAAGCATAGCAAGTGTAGCGGTCATATCATGATTGTCAAAGTTTTTTTAAAAATTTTTTATTTTTCTCCCGTCATCTACTTCCTGAATTTTTGGTCAACAATTCCCGGGACACGGTAACACCGGGCCCCAGTAGACTTTTACGGAAAAATTTAATTTGGTCCCCGGGGGCCACTCCATCTTTGAAATTTTTATGGAATGTTGGTCTCAAGACCCCACATCAACTTAGCTTATAACCAGTCATTTGTGATTTGCACCCCCATGGTAAAAAATGAAAATGCAATATTATACTGCTTTAATTACCCCTATCTTTAGATCAGATGTTATGAACTGCACCAAATTTAATGTGTATGATAAACCTGAAATCTTGTGGAAATATGTCAAGTTTTGTGAAATTTCATCCATGGGGGGCTATAAAATAAATAAATTTATATGTACATTTAATGACTGTACAACCATCGACCTCTAGGTGGTGCTATTAAGCGCAGGGTTATTGGTCACACACACAGGGCAGAGAATGTGCAGAACTGAGTGGCGGTCATATTTTGTACCGTCATGCGGTACATCTAGTTCTTTTTAAAGTTTAGATCCTGCCATTTTTATCCTCGAAAATGTACAACAGTTTAAATTCACAGAAATTTTCTTCACAGGAATTTCCTGTAATAATGGTCAAAAAAATAAATAAATGGAGAAAACTTTTTTTCTCCCAGATTGTATTGCAATGTAACAGTAAACTACTGAAAGACATAAGGTCACGACATGAGGTAGCTGTTTCTGTAGAATGAGTAGGCTATCTCACCAGACCACTCTTCTTGCAGAGAGCCAGAAGACATTGCTACCTTCAATGACCTTCTCCCTTTTTAACAAACGTTTGGAAGCATTACCACCACCTGAGTGTGAGTCTGGATATCTAATACTTGAGAGAAAAAAAACTACATTCTTCTAAACAGACCAGAATTAATTTGTTTTGAAGAATTGTATAAATTCTTAAAGGCACACTTTCTGCCTCTAACCCTCGGACTTGCTGCCTCTCCTGATCAAACTTAATACTGTGTTCTTCTATGACATGTTCTACGATCTCAACCACATACCACCACATTACACATTCCATCAGCATAAAGTACTGGCCAAACCAGTATGCCCAAAACTCATCCTCACGAGTGGATCTGAAAGTTGATCTTGCACCACCCATTAACCTTTTAATACTGAAATATTTCCTACTAGTAACATTATTCCAGTCACTTTGTTATTTCCTCTTAGACTTTGTCTGACTGACAGTAGTCAAGCCAGTCAGACTACTTTAATTTCAGATTTACTATAATGGATGTCCATAGTGATCTGAGGAAGTTCACATGCCTCTTTAGCATACAGTATTTATCTGCCAATTCTTTACCCTGTATTACTAAATTAGCTGGGACCCATAACTAACTTACATCTGTATCAGAAGTCCGTAGTCTTATTAACTGCACAATTTCTAAAATAATTGTCTGGATGTTCATCATCATTCAAAGCAGATGCAAAATCTGATGCAAATAGCACACCATTTCCTGGTCTGTGGCTCTCACAGGCCTGATGGTATACAGGCTCCGTGCCTGATTTCAGGCGTACCAACATTACTGTGGGGGGCAAAAAAATATTGCCAGGGATATAAAAAGGTGTGATTAAAGTAGAATTAAACTAAAATTCAAAGGTTCTCTTCTCATCCTACCATACAAGTGATGAGTTAAATGTGCATCCTTCCATGGCAATCACGGCCTACTAGCTGAAGATATGGAATTTTCTCAAGTAGTGTTCTAAAAGTGTGATGCAAATGCAACACCCTCACCCGTGTCCACCTTCCCCGCGATGGAAGAAAAGTTCAGGCCCAGGATTTTTTCCACTATCAGCCCTGCTCTCAACCTAAGACAGGGCAATAAGAATAGCTATTAGCTCAGCTGTGTAAAAAGCAAGGATATCATTCAAGCATTCTTTTTTTTAATACAAATTTTGAGATTCGATATTACAAAAGTATCATCAACTTTACCTGTTGACTTAAATGCCTCAGTAAATACCACAATCTTATTCAAGATTATTTATTTTGCCATTTGAAAAATGACATATTTATACACATTGCTGATGTGAAACTATATCTTTGTTCATTTTCTCATTCTTCTTCAATTATGTTATAATATAGGATACAAGGATACAAAGAGTTTTTATACAGGCACTGTCACGGCCCCTCTACCATGGGTGCCTGCATCATGGCCATTGCCAGAGTCCGTTTACGGCGAGCCATGGCACTCCCTATTAACGCCATTCAACCTGCAATTCCAATTGCAAATCCGCTAGGGGCGATTGCGAGTCAGTGGAAATCAATGGGAACCTATGAGGTATAAGGCTAAATGTATAATTTTCACATATTTAGGGATAACATATCACCGATTGCATTTTATTTTAAGCAACTTTGACATGGATGTCAATCAAAATGAAATGTATTAATACATATGACCATTACGTTTTTCATCTGTGAGCAGTTTTTCCCCTGACTCACTAGCATTCTGCTACTGCTATGACTTTGGCAACCATTGAAATCTGTAACTTCAGACCCTACTGATGACTTCTAACATAGCTTCCAACTTTTAAAAAAAGTACAGCACATAAATAGACCCCCCCAAAACAGACAAACCCCACATTTCATTGATTTATTTATTAATTTCACCTTTAAATTTCACCTTAAATTTGAAATTTAGCAACCACTATATTCTGAAACCTCAGACCTTACTAATAACTGCTAGCATGGTTGCCAACATTTGACAGACAATTCCATGAATATGAAGCCCCCAGAAAAGAACAACCACAAAATACACCGTTTTTGACCTTTTGACCTTCAAATTTGACCCTATAGGTCAAGTTCCATGTTGGCAACCGGGTGATTCCGAAACCATAGTCCATGCTGATAACGTCTAGCATGGTTGGCAACTTTTAACAAAAAATGGCATCAAAATTTTATCTAAGCATTTAGCTGCGAAGGGCAGGCTGACTCTATTCTGGTGAATGGTCATAGGGAAAGACTTTCTGTGTCACGTGACAGACACTTTGGAAGGGATTTTACAAATTAACAAAAATGCTAAAAATATTATGTGTGGACTGAGAATTCAGTCAAATTACTCTGAACCGCATGCATGAATGCATTTATTCAAGAAAAAAATGTAACTAAAGAAATACAGCATTTGATGGTGCAGCTGCATAGAACCCAACTCATTCTTCACTTACTCGCGCGTGCCATCTTGGCGCAGTACCACCGGATGTAAAAGGGGAGTGCTAATTCTCCCCTATTAAAAGTTCTCTGCCATTGCCCTGTTTTACTGCAGTGCTCCACCGGGGCACTAGGTGTCCCTACCTTGTCTGTGTGTGTGTGTGTATGTGTATCCCAGTGGTTCTCAAACTTTTTCTGTCATTCCCCACTTTGGAAGGCAGAGAATTTTCACGCCCCACCGAGATGAATGGGCCTGAAGATGGACACATAGCTACAAAAACTAATAGAATTTCTATGTGAAGTCAAGCAAAATTTCTTTCAAACCGCTCATCACAGCATCCAGCAAATAATACCATTGGAAAGCTCAATTTACTGTCATATGCGCATATCTGACGAATGCTCTGCGAGTAATCTGACAGACAATGTGAATTCCGGGGGCATGGTGCAGCCATCGGTCGATCACAAAGAGATGTCTCGTGCCCCACTAGTGGGGCCTGCCCCACAGTTTGAGAAACACTGGTGTATCCTAACAGGCTTCCTAATTGATTGTTACACCTGGGCCCGGTGTTAGCCTGGCGACGCCATCCTACGTACTTCCGCCCAAGTCAACAGTCGGCTTTTTGCCCAGGCTAATGGTAACGGCCCACTTGGACCATTTCAGAAATTGCCCCATGGCATATTGAAAAATAAAAATAAAATAATTTTAGCTTTAGTACATCCTTTTTGTGTACACATTTGCCTTAAAATAAATCTCTAATGTCTAACGAAGATTCCAAACAGACCTGTTTCTCCTGAAATGATCCAGGCATTGTGCCAGATCTACAGAGACAGATGTACTGAACCCTGAACTTCCTTGTTCCAAAAGGTAAATGAATAACTATATTCATCACTCTAAAAAAGTAGTCATTCATTTGTCCTATGATGCAATTACTAAGAGTTAAATCTTGCTGGTGAATTATTCATTTTCACTGGTACATTTAGTCGTTATTCAAGTAAATTGTTGATTTACTGTAACTACAAAACATCATGATACACCCTTAAGGCATAACATGTTGGAGACCTCTGCACAGTCCAAAGCATTCCTCCCTGTGCAGAAAGGCTACTGTGAGATTCATGGCAATCTTAAGACAATATCAAAAGCAGTATTCTGCCAATCTAAAGTATTATTTTGACTTTCCCTCCCGTTCTGTCCAGCTGTTCTCCTCAGTGCTTGCTATCTTTCAGCTCCTCCCCTCAGAGTGCACATCTGATCTCATTCTTTCACATCAATACCTGAGACCTGTCCAACCACATTTACAGCAACCCATAATTTGATTGTCGGCTTAGCACTACACATACAACGTTCAAGTGGCATTGGTGTTTTAGTTAGTAGACTGGACAGACATCTCTTCATCAACATGGAAAATCTTAAAGACCTCATCCCTTTCCCAAGGAAGACTGGGGGAGAGTTCGCACTTCATGGCTTTCTCCTTTTTGTCTCTTTTAGATATCATTTTTTGTGCCCTTGTGATGCCAAGAGTGTGAATCATGGAGTGTTCTGTGCCTTGTACTTCCTTCTGCCTGCTCTTTTGTGTTTTTTTATTGCAATTATAATTGGCTGCCTGCGTGTGAAAGCATCTCAAAAGACACAACATGATGACTGCTGTGATGACTGCTGCAATAATGGCTGCTACTGTACTTTTGGAGTTTTCTTGAGGGCTTGTTCCATTGCACTACTGTGGGTGATAATAGTTCTTTTTGATGGAGACTGGTATGTGTGCATAAAGACACATAGCAACGATCAGAAGGAACAACTTGCCTGCATGACAAGACAGGAAACGATTGAAGTCAGATATCACACCAATGTATCACGTGTAAGTATCACTTATCTTTAACATGACTGGGTAAAACCTTTTTCGACAGAAGAGACACATATGTTTGGCATACAGATGATGATTGATATATCAACTTGTCTTTTGATTGGACATGGACAGATTTGAAATTTATGACAGTTATAACAAGGTTTAGCACAATATAAATAAGGTGATGGCATCCAGGGAGTGAACCTGGGACACTGGGATTCACTGCTGAGCCCTCTAGAGATGTTGTGGGCTCATCAGGAAGCCAACACATGACATCAACACTGGAGGGTGCCCACTTGACAACCCAAATGGCCCTGTTGCACGAGCTGTCTAATAGTAATATATTTCGCATGGAATGAAAGAATTCCGAACAGCATAGACCTAACACGAACACAAAACACGTTACATTGAGTAAATGGCACCATTGAACAACAAGAGGTGACCCTCTCTCAGTCAGTAATAACAATAACAATTTCCCTGATTATTACTCATTTATGTTTGAGGTATATTTATGAAACAATATTGGAGTGTTAATTTAGGTTATTTATTTATTATTAAATTTATGATTTTATATTATTTATTTATTATTGTTTTGAATTTAGACATCTTTAGCAAGTCTTTGTTTCACAATAACTGATATCCCAGACCCTAGTATGAAGAGAAGCATAGACTGAAGGGCTGGTTATGACCAGGCTACAGATTATCCAAATTCTGGGACTATACAGTGGTAGGTCCTGCCCCTCCATTATTGCTAGCATTTTGGTGAGAGAGGAGACATGACGCCTACAAGGCGAATGAAGCCTATGAAGCAGTGCATAAGGCTTTGCATTATTTTGACTGTTATCTCCATCAACGTTACTGTAACACAAACTTAAATACCATACATCTAATCTGCATTTTATATAATGTGTATAGCTTAATGTTTCCAAGGTAAAGACAGTGCTTACATGTACCACAGAATTCCCTATTAGGAAATCACATAATGCTCTCAATTGAAATTAGACCAGATGTTTTACCTATAACACAAAAATCGATTTTAAGAAAACCATAAATTATTTTCTGAGGACAACAGTAACGGAAAACTGCTTTCCCCCTTATTTTACGCATCCAAAATGCTGCGTCTTTTGTTTTTGGATTTTTATTTAATAGTTGAAATTCCATTGAACAGAATACATAGGATTGACCTACATGGATCCTCAATTCAAACATACCCTCTCAGAAACGAAAGAAGAACCAGTATTAACTGTTTGTTAGCAGGCACTGTATATTTTGTCGAAATGAAGTAGATTACTGTATGTTTACATTTAGAATCTACAAATTATGTGTGCTTTATGTTATGTTTGCTTAATTATGTTAACTTTGATTGAGTTCCACTCATTTTCTGTGTCGGCAGGTCATTGCCTTGAGCTTGACTGCTATAATGGTGCCACTGTGGTTGTGTATGACACGCAGAAAACATACGTCTCCTCGACGGAGGTCTAACAGAGATGAAGATGAGGAAAATCTTCTCACTTTCGATTTATGAAAGTACAAAGAAGGTGAAAATTAAGATAGGTGCTCTATATTGAATTAGATCATGCTTTTTGAGTAGCTTTTTAGATCCTCTTAAGCACCTCTCCATTGTGGAGTTCCCCAGGGATCCATGTTAGCTCTCTAATTGCTCCCTTCAGGATCTATCCTTAAAAAAAATGGGATTTCATTCCACTGTTATCCTGATGACACTCAGATTTATTTCCCTTCAAAACACACTCCTGCATTTCATTCAATTCTAGGACAATCATGTATTTATGACCTCTAAATTAGATAACTCTTTATGTTGCCATTCACCAGAGCTCTCTCTCACACCTACAATTGGTTCAGACTGCTGCAGCCTGCCTTTTGAGAGGTACACGTAAGTGAGAGCACATCTCCCCATCTAGCTTCCCTTCATTGGCTCCCAATGCAACACAGAATTTATTAAATGGTCAAGCCCCTTCATCTTTCTGAACTACAGCATACTCTAGGTACACACTGTCAAGAACTCAACAAAGCAGATATTGCTGATCCCATAAACAAATTACACATGTTATGGTGATGCTTTTGCAACAGCAGTGCCTAAACTGTGGAATAATCTTCACCTTTTAGGATGGCCCCTTCTCTATCTTTATTATCTTAAAGGTTTTTATTTTTATTTTATTATTATTTTTTTTTTTTTTCAATTTTACTTTGCTGAAATCTTCTCTTAAAAACACACACACACACACACACACACACACACACACACACACAAAAAAAGAAAACAGTAGCAGCATTTTATTGTCTATTGTCTTTTGTAATAAATTAATCAAAATAAAAGTAGTGTTAAGTTTAGCTTAATATTGTCTTTTTTAATTTATTATTATTATTACCTCCACCAAGGAGGTTATGTTTTGCTCGGCATGTGTGTGTCTGTCTGTGTGTGAGTCTGTGTGTGTGTGTGTGTCTGTCTGTGAGCAACATAACTCGGAAAGCACTGCGCGGATTTGGATGAAATTTTTGGACCACGTTTGTATTGGGACAATGAAGAACTGATTCGATTTTGGTGGTGATCGCTGATCCAGAACACCCCCTGGAGTGGATTTTGTCAAAAGTAAAACTAACATTTCCACTGACCCATACTTTATCTGATTCACACGAAACTTGGTATACATCATCTTTAGACCATGCCTCATAAAACTTAGCCATTGTTTTGTTCGAAAGTCCAAGTGCTCATCTTCTACGGCCAAGTGGGAGGACGGGCGTTTGCTGGTAATATATTTTATTGGTAATATATTATATCTGTGACCACATTGCCTTGGCAGAAGTGGAGTCTACAGAAGTGCAAAGTCTACGTTCAACTGTAGACAGTTCAGCTCTCCCATTAGCCTGGTGTCTACATTCAATGTAGCCTCTGGGCCAATCAAAGTGTTGGATTGTCTAGATTCAGGTAGACTACCAATCAAATGGGAGATATGCAAATACAGTCGTGGCAGTGAACAAGCCCCTAAGGTCCGCCTTCCTTTGGGAGATCTCTGTTGACTTCACAGTGAGACGTAGTGTGAAAAAAATAAGAGGCGTTGTAATGAATAGGGGGTTTATGTGTGGTCCTTTCAACAAAGTTGCAACTCCTGATTTGCAATGAACATAAGACATGTCAGATGTCACTTTTTGTTTGTTTTGATGATGTCAGAGCTCCATGTGCTTCTGATTACTACAACTTCCTGGTCCAGCAGGCAAGGGGGAAGGTATATGTAAATTGCTAAAAGTTGCATGATGTCATTTTTTGAATGTAGACTCTCCACCAATGGTGTGCAAGATCAAAAGCACTTCGCTACTGCTCATCGCCCTTGGCAGAAGTGGAGTCTACAGAAGTGCAAAGTCTACGTTCAACTGTAGACAGTTCAGCTCTCCCATTAGCCTGGTGTCTACATTCAATGTAGCCTCTGGGCCAATCAAAGTGTTGGATTGTCTAGATTCAGGTAGACTACCAATCAAATGGGAGATATGCAAATACAGTCGTGGCAGTGAACAAGCCCCTAAGGTCCGCCTTCCTTTGGGAGATCTCTGTTGACTTCACAGTGAGACGTAGTGTGAAAAAAATAAGAGGCGTTGTAATGAATAGGGGGTTTATGTGTGGTCCTTTCAACAAAGCTGCAACTCCTGATTTGCAATGAACATAAGACATGTTGTCACTTTTTGTTTGTTTTGATGATGTCAGAGCTCCATGTGCTTCTGATTACTACAACTTCCTGGTCCAGCAGGCAAGGGGGAAGGTATATGTAAATTGCTAAAAGTTGCATGATGTCATTTTTTGAATGTAGACTCTCCACCAATGGTGTGCAAGATCAAAAGCACTTCGCTACTGCTCATCGCCCTTGGCAGAAGTGGAGTCTACAGAAGTGCAAAGTCTACGTTCAACTGTAGACAGTTCAGCTCTCCCATTAGCCTGGTGTCTACATTCAATGTAGCCTCTGGGCCAATCAAAGTGTTGGATTGTCTAGATTCAGGTAGACTACCAATCAAATGGGAGATATGCAAATACAGTCGTGGCAGTGAACAAGCCCCTAAGGTCCGCCTTCCTTTGGGAGATCTCTGTTGACTTCACAGTGAGACGTAGTGTGAAAAAAATAAGAGGCGTTGTAATGAATAGGGGGTTTATGTGTGGTCCTTTCAACAAAGTTGCAACTCCTGATTTGCAATGAACATAAGACATGTCAGATGTCACTTTTTGTTTGTTTTGATGATGTCAGAGCTCCATGTGCTTCTGATTACTACAACTTCCTGGTCCAGCAGGCAAGGGGGAAGGTATATGTAAATTGCTAAAAGTTGCATGATGTCATTTTTTGAATGTAGACTCTCCACCAATGGTGTGCAAGATCAAAAGCACTTCGCTACTGCTCATCGCCCTTGGCGAAGGTCTGCACTCTCCGAGTGCTTTTCTAGTTCTTTTTCTTTTTGTTGGTTTTATTTTACAGCACTTTGGTCGACTGCTGTGCAAAGTGCTATAAATAAATTTGACATTGACATATGAATACTGAACATAAGTGTTCTCGTTTTAAATTGATTTTTATTTCCCTTTTTTTTGTCTGTTTTGTTTTTCTCCTTTATCAACAGTTATTACTGCATGATTTTATTTTATTTTTGCTTGCATCTTTTTTAATTGTAAAATCTGGGCAATGCTGCAAAAAGTGCTTGATACTCTGAATAAACAATGGATGATGTTTATGCAAATGGTGGAAGTAGGCTGCTGTATCTATTAATGTACATGAATGAAATGAAAATTTCATCATTCACTGATAGAGTTTCCTTTCTATTTATTGCTTTTTATGAGAGTGTTTTTACTTATCTCTACAAGGGAAAAAAATCAAGAACCTATGTTGGGTACAAATATGTCTTCTGAAGGCCTAAACAGAGCACAGCCAGAAACTCCAATAAAATCTTTATCATCTTTGAGGGAATGCTATGACCATGCAGAATCATCCAGACCAAAACAGACCGTTTTGCTACAAACTATCCCTATCTATGTACCAACATGTAAAATTTGAGCTTCCTAAATGGTTTAGTTCTTGAGCTATGGGCTTGTGAACTTTGACAAAAAAAAGAGTGTGAACAAAATGGGCACCCCCTCTACGGAAGAGCATTAGGATCAGTAGGAGATATATATTTTGCTAATCTCTGAGAAAGAAACAAAGTCGAAAGTTTTGAGAAATAAAGTCGAAAGTTTTGAGAAATAAAGTCGAAAATTTAAAAGTCGAAAGTTTTGAGAAATAAAGTCGAAAGTTTTGAGAAATAAAGTCGAAAGTTTTGAGATATAAAGTCAAAAGTTTTGAGATTCAAAGTCGAAATTTTCGAGAAATGAAGTCGAAAGTTTTGAGATATAAAGTCAAAAGTTTTGAGATTCAAAGTCAAAATTTTCGAGAAAAAAAGTCAGAAATATGTAGAAGGCGGGCGGAAGTGACATTCACCGGCGGTCAGTGGACATGAATGAGACCAGTGAGATGCCGGGAGAGGAAGACACCGGCTTCAGATGCGTCCCTGCTTTGTTATGATGCAGCTGGACAAAGTGAGAGTTTAACCCCACACCAAGCACAAACATCGAATCCCTTGGCCAATGTTAGTGGTGGGAACAATATTTCAGGGGTGGGATTGTTCATCGTGAAGTTAGGAGGCAAGTTAGTAGTGTGGGGAATGTCGGAGTTTATGGGAGCACAGTGTTTTTTATCGCGCTAGCCAGCTAGCTTCTATGCCTTCTGACCGTGCCTCTCCACAATCCGACAGTAACGTGGTGGAGGCTGGAGGTTTTGTCTAATGCCACTGGGGATGTTACGAGGTCATAGTGTTCATAGGAGAGTTAGGGTACAACATAGGCAAGGTGGGGAGTGTGGGGACAATGTGATAGCCTTCGTGCAGGAGGAACTGAGTGGGAACGGACAGATGCAGGGCATGTGTTGTGGGTGGAGGTGTATACCACCAGCAATGACCCTAAAGTCATTGCCTCGTATTATATCAAGTGCATCGAGTTGTCTTTCCCACAGATAACCAATTGGCTGATCAAACGGAAGGCTACTGACCCTCATTTGCCAAGTAGCCTACTCAAAGCCGGCATTTCCATTATCTTGAACTAAACATGCCGTGGCACAGCGCCTTTGACCCTGCTGCGCGAGGTCCGCCTTGCGCGCACGCAAAGTGGAGAGAATTCGCACACTGTCATTATCATTGCGACTCCCCACCCTGCCTATGTTGTACCCTAACTCTCCTATGAACACTATGACCTCGTAACATCCCCAGTGACATTAGTCAAAACCTCCAGCCTACACGTCACTGTCAGATTGTGGAGAGGCACGGTCAGAAGGCATGCTAGCTGGCTAGCGCGATAAAAACACTGTGCTCCCATATAAACTCCGGCATTCCCCACACTACTAACTTGCCTCCTAACTTCACGATGAACAATCCGACCCCCTGAAATATTGTTACCACCACTAACATTGGCCAAGGGATCCGATGTTTGTGCTTGGTGTGGGGCTAAACTCTCACTTTGTCCAGCTGCATCATAACAAGGCAGGGACGCATCTGAAGCGGGTGTCACCCTCTCCCAGCCTCTCACTGATCTCATTCATGTCCACTGACCACCGGCAAATATCACTTCCGCCCGCCTTCTACATATTTCTGACTTTTTTTCTCGAAAATTTTGACTTTGAATCTCAAAACTTTTGACTTTATATCTCAAAACTTTCGACTTCATTTCTCGAAAATTTCGACTTTGAATCTCAAAACTTTTGACTTTATATCTCAAAACTTTCGACTTTATTTCTCAAAACTTTCGACTTTATTTCTCAAAACTTTCGACTTTTAAATTTTCGACTTTATTTCTCAAAACTTTCGACTTTATTTCTCGAAAATTTCGACTTTTTTCTCGAAAATTCTGAGTTTCTTTCTCAGAGATTAGCAAAATATATATCTCCTACTGATCCTAATGCTCTTCCGTACCACTCCCCCTGTAAAAATGGCTGTAACATGGAAAGTATACATCTTACATTGAAATAAATTTACAGTGTTTCTCTTAAGTACCATGGGTACATTTGGTGATTTTTTCAGATTTTTTTGAGACCTAAGTGCGCGGGCTCTTGTTGAATTGACGTGGAATGACCCAAAGGTCAAGTTCCATGTTGGCAACCGGGTGATTCCGAAACCATAGTCCATGCTGATAACGTCTAGCATGGTTGCCAACTTTTAACAAAAAATGCCATCAAAAGTTTATCTAAGCAGTTTAGCTGCATGATTTTATTTTATTTTTGCTTGCATCTTTTTTAATTGTAAAATCTGGGCAATGCTGCAAAAAGTGCTTGATACTCTGAATAAACAATGGATGATGTTTATGCAAATGGTGGAAGTAGGCTGCTGTATCTATTAATGTACATGAATGAAATGAAAATTTCTCCTTCGTAACCTTTTACAGGTTCAGAGACTAGCGTACGAGTACATTTGAGACATGAGTAAAGTTGAGACACATCAGTATTGTTGTAGTTTTAGTAGATACAGCCTGTTATAAGACTTATAACTGTGGATTGAATTACTACATTACGATTGATAGGCAGAAGCAAGGATGCAGGTCAAGACTTTTACTGCTGAGACTGTTAAGTGAAGTTCATCAGGCACACATAGTCGAACATAGATACAGACGGCAAGTCCGGGCACGCCCACAAAATCAGCTCCTCGTGTCCCCCATGGAGGAAAACAAACCCTAAATTAGTGAAGAAGTCAATGGCACACTAAGCTAGAAGTTAACACTGAGCACCATCTACAAGGAGCATGACACATTTTTGAGGGCAATGCCTGAAGGTAGTAGGCCTAATGATAGTCAGATGGTCTGATGTGAATTCTGAACTTGACACCCCTCCAAACGCAATACTGATGACAATTTAGATTATGTTTGTTAGCTTCATTAGCCTGCTAACTAGCCAACTTCATTGATCGCCACAGTAAATGTAGCTAACTTTAGCTTGCTTAACTGAGCTAATCAGACTTGTGATTGAAAGTTGCTTTACTTTTGACAGGAGCAGACAGTTCATGACATTTCTGTTAGTGTAACTGCAATAAACAAATGATGGAAAAATTATTTTACTGTAAACACAAGCAGGCAAACAGGTCATGAGTAGAAAAAACATCTAATATGGACTTTGTTCAATTTTACTAAGCGATCTTTTATTGTTAAGCAACTTTCTCTACCTTGTCCATTCACCATAATGTTAAATTGGCCTCTGTTATCCCCCACACTGACTCCACCCTCGCATTTTGGGGGCGTTAACTGTACTTGCCGTCTGTATCTACGGCACATTTCTTAAGCAGCCAAACACAATTGACCCTTCCGCAAACTCCTCCCACCTCAGCAACACCTTGCTATTCACCTTATGCAGCCCCGCCCCTTTTCGTCTTTTTTTCTTCCGCGTTTGCCCTCCGATTGTCTTGAAACTTCCGTTAGACGCTGCCTCTCATTCAAATCAACGTAATTTTCATGAAATACCAAGATCACAAAACTCCTTATTGTAGTAGAAACACTGTTTTTACTGCTGAAAACATAATTTTTCATCTGGCGACGAACTGTTGTAACTATATTGATGGATGTAGTGAGCACAACTTCATAATAAGACCACTTATATTAGACCGTTAAAACACCAAATATCACAACGCTAAGTCAATGCGCTGCTAGACCGGATGTTGAATGACAATCGTCATGGCAGCGCCCATGCTTACCCGCGGGATAAGGTGAATATCAGTCAAGCTTTCACGTCTCCCAGGTTCTCAGCATTGGTATGAATGGCGTGGCAACATGTTTCCAACCATGTCAATTTCGGCTTTACCCAAAGAAATCACAAGCAATTTTTGAAAAATCTGAGATCGAAGCAGGCAACAGGGTCTGCAATATGCTTATGAAGGCTACATCCACGACATTACATGCCGTGTTTGTAGCCAGACAAATGAGTTCCGGATAGAGGCACCGGTATAGCTGCGACTGGATTCGGGTTTTCAGGTGTGGGTTGCCCATCAACAAAATGCTGCAATGACATTGAGAAACATCAACGAAAATAAAATTAGGCCTACAACAGTTATGCTAAGGCTAACAGGTTCATTCCAGCTATATGTATGTGTTCTATTATCTACACAGTTGCCGCTACGCAAACATGACAGGTGGTAAAACTGTATTTATGGATATCGGCTGTCAGAATTACACATGCCATAATCGCAACGTTTCATTTTCTCTTCTCGAGTAGACGTCTCTCTCATAGACTTCCATTCATCAAAATGGCTAGCTTGACTGAGGTCCCGAGCTTAGTAACCAATTTCTTATGGTATGATTAGTCAGTTACCGTTTTGGGGGTTTGGTCGCGGAAAGGTCAATTGAGTTCTGAGTGCTAATACACCACAAGTTTCTTGCGAGCATAACAAGCTAGACCTATGATTTTTGCCACACACATGGTGAAATCAACAAAACTGCAGGAAAAATCTGGTTTAATGTGGGTGATCAGTGAGTGAAGGGGCTCTCTGGGAACAGGCTCTGACTGTACACAGTAACATGGAAATGATGGGGGAACTCAGTGTGGGTTCAATGTGTGTTCGGTTGTGTATGGGCAAGATTGGATTGGGTTATGGGCTGGTTATGGGTGGTGTATGGGCTAGATTGGATTGGGTTATGGGTGGTGTATAGCCTGACACGCCAGAATGTAGAATGTATAGTCTGAAGACCACTGATAGACTGTGCCTCAATGGAGGGGCGGGTGCTTGCGTTGTCTTTCAAACTGCCTCTCCACGTAATAGGCTAGCGTTCCGGCCAGTGGTACCAGCTGGTATATCAAACTTTTCCCGTAGCCCATCGGTAACACGGCAAAGACATATTTTTTCAGAACGAAAGACTTCAGTGCACTTTCTTGTTTCACTTTCAAAGAAAATGACAAGTGCAATTCGTCCAAAACTAAAGCCAAAGACAAATCTCTACATACGGCTCTGGTTTGAGCAGGACTGTCGTCATCGTACAAAGCCCGCCTTACGATTTCCTGTACACATACCGCGCTGTGATTGGTTATCCGCCGCCAGAGGAAGGATTACAACGGGTTTCTATCAGGGGTCTCTAGACGTATCCGCCGTGCAAATTCAAATTTGCTACCGCTAGGGGTTTGTCTAGAGTTCTAGGCTAGGTGGTGTATGAGCTGGGTTGGATATGTGCTTGTCTGCCGTCCTGATGTAAGATACTTGTAGTTTACAGGCTTTTAGCCTGGGCTGTGTAGATGAGCCTTGATCATACCCATACGAAAAAGATTTATATGAAACTTACATTTTTCCTACATGTTGTATAAGAATCTTATATGTATTTTATAGGGGACTCAAAGCTCATACAAAATCCATATAAAATGCACATACTGTAAAACTTCATTGTACAATGTTTTTGTTATGTTGTATAAGAATCTTATATGGGGTTTATAGGGGACTCAGGCCACATGCAAAATCCATATAATGTGAAACTTAGTTTGGTCGCGGAAAGGTCAATTGAGCTCTGCGTGCTCTAATACACCACAAGTTTCTTGCGAGCATAACAAGCTACACCTATGATTTTTGCCACACACATGGTGAAATCAACAAAACTGCAGGAAAAATCTGGTTTAATGTGGGTGATCAGTGAGTGAAGGGGCTCTCTGGGAACAGGCTCTGACTGTACACAGTAACGTAGAAATGATGGGGGAACTCTAGCGCCCCTCAGTGGATGCCTGTGTGAATACACACAGTGTGAATCTGGTAAGTCCCTGGGTGAAGTCCACAGGATAGCCATCACTCCCAACCACCTGATGAATGTGGGTAGTGGGTACTCTCTTAACCAACAGATACAAAAGAAAAGTTGGGTCATCCTGTGTTTGTGTGTGTGTGTGTGTGTGTGTGAGGTGTGAGGTGCCCCCCCCCTCGGCACTCGTGAATAGCAGTCCCTTTAATGAGACTTACCGGGCTTAAGCTCAGACTGCCATTGGCGTGCCTTCTTCACCCCGCATACCAGCGGGCACCATATGTCTTCTTTGCACTGCATACAAGCGGGCACCCCAAATAAGGAGAAGAAGCTTTCACAGGCAATTATCTCACTTGGTGAGACAAAGCAGCGCACATTCATCAACGTCACTGGGTTGTGTTATGAGCTAGGTTGGGTATGGGCTGTGTTGGGTATGGGTTGGGTTGGGTTGTGTATGGGCTGCGTTGGGTATGCACTGTAAAAATATTCAAAGCACTTTTTAAGGTTCCTCACTTCGTCACACTGGTGGTACCCATAATGGAGCTTTTAAAGGAACCCTTTAAAAAAGTACTCTAGTTCTCTGAAGTATCCTTTGAAGGATACTTCAGCCTCTTGTAAAGGTTCCTCATTTTGGGTTCCACCTTTACAAGAGCCTCAAGTACCCTTCAAAGATCTTCAGAAAATGAATATATATATATATATATATATATATATATATATATATATATATATATATATATATATATATATATATATATAAGGGTTCTTGAAAGCTCCATTATGGGTTCCGCCAGTGTGTTGAAGTGAGGAACCTTAAAAAGTGCTTTGACTGTCCTTTTTTACAGTGTGGGTTCCGTTGTGTATGGGCTGGGTTGGGTTGGGTTATGGGCTGGTTATGGGCTGTGTATGATCTGGGTTGGATATGTGCTTGTCTGCCGTCCTGATGTAAGATACTTGTAGTTTACAGGCTTTTAGCCTGGGCTGTGTAGATGAGCCTAGATAGCCCTCAGCATTAGGAGCTCCAGCAGGCCCACAACACACCTGCTCCCACTGGGGAGGGAGGGAGGGAGAGAGAGGGAGAGAGAGAGAGAGAGAGCATGAAAGAGATTGCAGAGGGAGATTTGAGGAGGAGACGTGAAGAAGGTAGGGAATGCAGGACAGAGAGAGAGAGAGAGAATCTTGTGAAGAACTCTTTGATAATGCAGGAGGGGCTAAGAACCACAGCAATGGCAGGATTGCTGAGTTGGTTTTATTTAGAGCGCCGGGGATTTGAGGGACTACAGGGAAATTATTTTTGGAGACGTTTTTTAAAAACAGAGCCGGCGGTTGTTGCCCTGGACTTGACAGTGGCATGTAGAAGAATACTCCGTTCATCTGCAGCCTCGGGACTGTTAAGACTTCACTCATCTGCCATTTTATGGTTGTAATTTTTTTTTATTTTATTTTGTCTTTAGCTTAAGTCAGATGAGATTTAATAAGGTAGAGTTCTTTGTGCATGAAGCAAAAGCCTTGATGTGTCTAATGCCTCACTCGGTATTCATTTCCCTTGACAAACGTAACTGCGTTCACCTGCATTCGTCTTTTGATAAAAAAAGAAGAAGAAGGAAAAAAAACACTGAACCCCAGAATCATATAAGTGTGTGGGGCTGTCTTGTGTTTTGGGATGTGTTAATATGGCGCTTATCCTCGTGACACAGAATGTGGAGAATGTGGCTCATAAATAGCGGGAGGCCCTTCTCAGTGACAGGCCGTTCTTAATCCCCTGAAGTAGCCTCTAATTTGCCGAGCTGTGAGAGGCACTCCGCCTTCTGCAGGATCAGGGTGGATGAAAGGCCTTAATCTTCGGGGTTGTCACCGACGAGTGCTTGTGGAGTCCTTGTTAATAACCTCCGCAGCGGTCAGTCTTCTGCAGTCATCCATCAGCCATCCAGCTGGATACTGGACACAGAAGGGCAGCTCCTTAGACCCAGTGATGAGAGATGGACACGTGCTTGTGTTGTGAGCTCTGCTTTCCAGTCTCAACAGCAGATGGGTGTGTTCTTTCTCTCAAATGCAGACTGGTGGAGAACTGTGTCTCTCTAATGCTAATGTGCGTTTTTCTGTTTTTAGTCTGTATTGTGTTGTGAGTTCTCGTGGAAATTGTGTAACAGGTTTCACTCAGTCTCTTATATAGAGGATCTTATAAGAGTGCTTGGCCCAACTTATTATATTACTTGAAAAGAAGTAAAAATGGCCGCTCTTTGCATACAGTGTTCATTGCACAGATGTAGCCTGGCTTGCTCAGCGACATTCAGAAATGAATTGTGGCCTGGCAAAGCTAGGATTGCCCGGAAATTCCAGGCAGGATTAATCTAAACGTCCATCAAATGCTATCAAACTATTATCAATGTTATGGGACAGAGCTGGACACAGTCATCGTAAGCTCGCCTCCTTCATCCTACTCGTTCCTCATTGGGTCCTGAAGGAAATTGCCTCCTTGGCCACACTGACTTGATTCATGCAGCTACAGGACATGGGCAGACCCTGGCTAGAATGTTTCGAGCAGAGCCTTTCTTCAGCGTATAATGGCGATTGCGTAGGCAAATAAATAATAGAAAAAATCTGAAGAGTGCTATCCTTCACTTCTTTTACTCATGTATGCTTTACGTGGGATTCAGCACTTATTTAACAGTATAGGCGAAAGTGTGAGCGCGTCTCCTCCACTTCATCAGACCCAGGCTAGCACAGATGCATTTCGGTTAAAGGTGCTATGTGGAATTCCTGTCAAAAAATCATATACCATACTCCACACTCAAGGGGGTGGTGTTCAGCATAAACCAGAGCCATAGCCTGTAGAGTTTGAGGCTCTTCACAAAGTATTTTTCTACCCTATCCAAAAATTAAAAGCTTCCACCATAATTTACAAAGATGGGTAACATGCAACTATATCAAGAAGCTTGATTTCTGCAAGAGCCCATGAAAATAATCGCCTTTAGCGAAAAGTGCGGCTGTAACACAGACTAACGTTAACTAAGTTCAACATATTGACAGGGGACAATGCATCGGCAACACCGAAACGAAGGCTTCTCCTTTGGAAGAGCCTAACGTTGTGATCGAGATATTCCTTACCTACACCTCGATTAGATCAATTGAATGTCCACTATTATTTAGGTGTGCAAATTAATGTTACCAGAGTTGGTCGATATTTTAGATCATATTGATATTTGAGCCAACTAACGTTAACGTTAGCTAGTTGGCCGCCACTGCACCCACTGACAATACACTACTAACAGCTTGATTGCTTTTGACAGGGTCTACTTTACGTTTACAGATCAATTTCGTTAACACAAGCCCCTGTGTTAGCAAACATCAGCTTGGCATACATTTAACCATAGGACGTATAGTTGTAACGTTACGGGCTCTGCTATCTATCTAACATAACTTTTGACATGGGCAGTGGTAGCCTAATGTTAGTCTTTTTACCTGTCCAGATGAAACATTGCAGTTCCACCATCAATCTTCCTTTAGCCTACTTGCTCCTCCAGCTGCCATGAATGGTTTTCAAACTATGTCGATGGTTTAATTCCAGTTTAATCGGTTCTTATCTTCACTTTTCAATGAGTGTGTTCCTGGCTCCCATAACTTGTGGTGGTGGTGGGGTTGACGTTAGTTTCAGCTAATCCTGTACAGCTCAATCCTTGTACGCTCTTCTTCCCATTCTGATGGAAACGTGGGACTTTGTATATTGACAGCTACTCCAGAAAATGTGTAATAGCCATAAACATGTACATTAACAGGGCATAAATGGACTCTGACAGATTCATTTCAACTACAAGCCAAGTGCTACTAAACCACAGGCGATTTCTTCGTCAACAATCGGAGGTTTGCGAGCTGTGACAGGCCTGTTAGTCGCTAG
>JAODXP020000886.1:0-20905 GCA_027497455.2 Sardinella longiceps | reverse complement strand
TAGGGACTCATTCAAATGAGCTTGTAGGAGATGATGTTCAGATATCATGTCCCTACTCCCCTGAGCAGGGGGGAGGAGGGGAGAGGGGGTTACGATGATTCTAAGGGCCTGGCACTGACAGGAGGGCCCAGAGAAAATTTTAATATTAAAATCAGTATTAAAGGGACCAAAGTTATTTTTTGTCATAGGGCCCAGAATTTCTAGCGGCGCCTCTGCCCCTGAGAATTCTGGGAAAATAAAACTCCTCTGTAAGGACATGTGTGTAATACATATGAAGAGTTCAGATGCAAAACCCCTATCTCCACTTGACCACTTTTTGAGAAAAAGGCCATCATCAGGCGTTTACAGTGCTTTGATTGTAAACAGATATTTTAGACACGGCGGGGAGCAGGTTTTATTTTATTTTTTCACAAAAACATTTTGTTTACATATTCAAGATATATACGGGATTCACACAATATCATTAACTCAGTTTTCACGAAAATGGTGTTTAGGGGTTTTGCATCTGAACTCTTCATATGTCTTTTCACCGGTTTGAACACCATTGCATGTATACTTAATTGTTATTTGTTGAAATCTTCAGATTCACCATCATCACCTACATCAACTATTGGCCAAGTGAACATCACACTGTCCCCATCATCACCAGTTTCCAAGATATCGTCATCAACTACAACTACAATTAACCAAGGGAATGTCAAAGTATCCCCATCACCAGTAGTCTCCCAGACATCATCATCACCTACAACACCTATTAGCCAAGTGGACGTCACGCTGTCCTCATCATCACCAGTTTCCCATACAGCTCCATCTACTGGTGTGGAGGAAACTATCAGCCCCACTTTTCCATCTGTGATCATTGCTGTGGTCCTGACTGCTGTAGTTCTGCTGGTGGGGATTCTGATCATCATCATTTACATGCACAGGAGACACAGGACCAGAGGTGACACACACACACACACACACACACACACACACACACACACACACACACACACACACACACACACACACACAACAGCTGTACGTAAATTCATGGAATTACAAATGAAGACCTTGGTTCTAAAATGTTACATTCATTTTGAAAATATTCAAGACATATAACTTCATAATTTTAGTAGTTCTTGACCAAACTATTACATATTATTTTGTAAGAATAAATGAAGTAAAAGCAAACCAAAAGTAGATCCACTAATCTAAAAAACAAAATGGAAGAACATGATTTCTGAAAATGCATATAAAGAAAAGTGTTTTGTAACCAAACTCTTCAAATAAGTGTGGCCTAATTCATGAATGTGTGTAATTGGCTGAACTATTTCACAGGCCCCCTAACCTCTCCAGGCCAGACAAACACAGACAACGAGTGTGATCAAGGGGTGAGTAAAATCTCATATAGTCACACTTACATGGCAGTAAATACCACACTTGGAAAACGGTAACTTTACTTTGTAACTCATTCATCAGAGAGACTTTCTTTCTGTTTTATCCCTCATTCACTCTCTAATTCCTTCTGTACAAGTGTGAGCTTTTACTGGTCATTTATTCAATATGGTTTCATCTCTCTCTCTCTCTCTCTCTCTCTCTCTCTCTCTCTCTCTCTCTCTCTCTCTCGTCAACTTTATGAGGAGATTAAAGACTGTGACTCCCCTCTAGCTGTAGATGCCAAACCCAACACTGTTTACGCCATGGCTCAATTACCCACAATTCCCTCTGATGACCCAACATATTCCACCATCCCCTCGGATGACGCCAACTGTTCCACTCTGTTACCCACAAGCCCATCTGATGATGCTACTTATTCACTTGCTGAATTACCCTCAGGATCCGATACTGATCCCTATTGTCTAGCTAAATTACCCACAAACCCCTCTGATGACTTTACCTATTCCCTAGCTAACTTACCCACAAACCCACCTGATGATGTCACCTATTCCCTAGCTCTTTTACCCTCAAACCGATCTGATGATGATAATTACTCCTGATAAAATAACCCCAAATCCTTAAGCTGATGTTACTGCACTTAGAATGTGACAGACTTCTTATCTTAGTTACATTTTCACCCTCACTCTATCTCTTCACCATTGACAGAGAGAAAGACAAACACTCACACAGTAGTTTGTAAGATAGAGGATGTAAAAATCGATGGAACCTGAGTCATGAATGCAGAGTTAAACTAACTGCGATTTCCCCAACCTCTCCAGCTAAGTCAAACAGAAAGTGTTGAGTTGCACTGAGATGCACTGTCAAAATACAGTACATCAAGTAATACTGCACCAATGGGGTGCCCGCTAGCAAGCAAAGAATGACTGTGGTTGTTCTGGCTCTCCATAACCGGATTCTGATGTTGCTGATGTCACAACCTGAATCAGGTTGGATGTCAACTACTACTCCATCAGCTTCCTCCTAAGGGCTGACTGCAGTGACCCTCCACACACCTCTACTGCCCCCCTCAGGCAAGACTGTGAACATGCCACCGTTAGGAGCTCCACCAGGCCACAGTAACTCAGCTGCACCACTAGGTTGACTGGGGAGTAAGAAGGATGTAATGTACTCCATACTGCAGTTGAGGATGAATTATAGGAATTATAAGATGAACAATCCTCTCTCTCAATCTTCTATCTTCAACACATTTTGTGTTGAATAATCTCTTCCTACATCTCTCCACCGCTGAACCTAGCCCAAGACATATTTTCCTGTATCACATGGGTTTCATTTTATTTTGTGCATTGACCCTGTTTCAAATAGACTTCCATTCTATTCTATTCCTTGTGTCACTGCCATTAGAAGGTAACTGTCGAACAGTGTAAAAAGGGTTGATAAGCCCTATATATCTGTCCTGTACTGTATGATAGTTACGGTAGATGTTATTGAAACTGTACACTTTTGAGTGATGGATATGACTGAATATGTTACTTTGTGAAATCATGTGTCAAAGGTGCCTATAATCTGAGAAATAAATGCTAACAAAAACAGTATTATGATGTATTGTCCATGCCCTGCTACTGCTACAACAATAAATGACAGCAAAGAATCAGGTTTTCCCACCACAGACTGATAAAACATTTAATATGTACACACATTAAAAGACCTAATGCTTAACTTTAGGTCCAAAACTTCCTCAAAAGAGAGACCCTTCTTGAAGACTGTCTCAGTATTTTGCCTTCAGATTTTCAGTTGTATATCAATGATGTTCCTGTGGGTCAAGTACTGCAGGGGTTTCAGGTCTTTGGCCTTTTTATTTCAACAGAAAAGGGATATGCCTGCTATTCTTAACTCAGTCCAGCAGAGGTCGCCCTGCTGACTTCTACAGATAATCAGCTGAGGGGTCAAATTCAGTCTGCTGACTCTCTTTCTGATGCAGGGCCTCCTCACAGAACTCCATGGCAAAATAAAGCTAAAATATTAATAATGATAATGATAATAATAATAATAATAATAATAATAATAATAATAATAATAATAATGAAATAGTTATGTTTTTATTTGTTCGATCTGTTTTTTCACCATTCAGCTTAATCTATGGCTGGTCAGAGTTTTGTTATTGTGTCTTAGCATTACATTTTAGCCTATCTAGTACATGCATTTGTACACCATACATACAGATCATAATGATGTACATTCTAACATATCTGTACACAGTTAAAAATAAGCAGTGGTAGAGGAAGAGGTGCACTTCACACTTTAGAGTAGCCAGAACACACAAGACCAAATCACAAGTGCTGGAACAGGAAGAATATAAATATAAACTCTGCATCTGAACTTACTGCATGCAGTGTCACATATCTAATAAGTATAAGCTAGACTGGTACTGCAATCAATCTGAAATGAAGACTCTTGCAGTTGTACTCCTATGCATTCTTTCAGGTAAATCACATTTTCAAATCATAAGAGAGCATCCTGTAAATGTGTACAACATGTAAAATAGTAGTAGAGGGCTCTTGGCCTCAGTCGTTTTGTGTAAGAAGCTCTTGGAGAAAAAAGGTAACCCCTGCTCTGATAAATGTGTGTTTGGGCGTTTTAAAAAACATTTTAGTATGTAATACTCAATTAATTTTATTTAATCAACCTCAAAGAGGTTTGGCATGATATTTAGCTACAAAATAAGCCAGGATTGTGGGATTTCATTTATATGTTTAGTGTTGATTCAGAATTAGGCTGACCTGTTACATAGTTACTTATCTAAGGTAACTATTCTGATGATAAATAGTAGTTTTTCTACTCAACAGAGGGGCATATTACCTTAGTGCCGTATATTTATATGTCAGTGCAATGGGTATTGTAAAACATGAACAAGTACAAACTCTACAAGTTGCGTTTTTATGGGTTCAGTGTATTATTTCAAAGGATCGAAGTGAGTGCGCTCGAAATGTTTGAATCAGCTGAAACGCTTTGAGTTTGGGAAAGTGCACATATTTTTTTCATTGAAAAATCAGATGTTAGTGGTAATTACTTCCACAAGTATTATATGTTCATCAAACATGTGGCTTGCAGTGTGTCAAAGGGTTTACAGTGTGTGAAAGAGTTATGTTGGTCCATATTTACATTCATCATCTGTTGGTTTTCTGTGCTAAAAAATGTCACTGGCAAGACATCTGAGCTAATCTGTCCACACAGTGTAAACTTTTTGGTACCATGGGAACACATGATGGCTCCCTTTGGGTTCCGACCCACAGTTAAGAAACCTTAATCTACATGTTGTTAGGGCATGTAGATTATGGTTAATAATAATCTCAAATAATCTCAGTTTCTCCTTTTCAGCAGGTGGAGTTGACACCAATACTGTTACTGGACATGAAGGTGGTGGTGTCATCATTAAGTTTTATTATGGAGCACATTACACAAACAACAGGAAGTATTTCTGTAAAGGATCAAGAGTTGCCTGTTCCAGTAATATAAAGGCAGACAGTAACACCAGCCCTGCACCCAGTGGAAAGTTCTCTCTGTATGACAACCCATCAGAGGGAAACTTCAGGGTGTTGATCACTGAGCTGACTACTGAGGACAGTGGAAACTACTCATGTGTGGTGGAGAAAACTACTGGGACATCTAGTTACATGCAGACTCTGGAGGTTAAGGATGGTCTGTACATTTAGTTCACTGTATTAACCCTCTATGTTATGCTGTAAACTTTAACTTTATAATATTCTTTTGTGTCAAGGAGAGAAATGTAGTGTGTGTGTGTGTGTGTGTGTGTGTGTGTGTGTGTGTGTGTGTGTGTGTGTGTGTGTGTGTGTGTGTGAGTGCTGGTTGGGGGGATCTGCAATATAATCATTCTTCTTTCTTCTATAGCTTTGGCAGGTATGAGAGGCTGTATCACTGACCTGGCCTTCATGGGGGCAGTACTGAGATCAGCTGCACTTTCCCACAACCCTACACACACGAGAACCAGGTACCTCTGCCACCGCCAGAGACATTTAATCTGCTCTGAACTCACACCACCTGGAACACACAAGAGACAAATACAAATCCTATCCAACAGTAGCAGAGAGGTAAAGTTCTCAGTGACGCTGCTCCAGCTTGTCTGAAGGAGATGCAGGAGATTACTGGTGCGGAGCAGGAGCGGTTAATAGAACCAGACAAATTCATCACTCTGATCACTCTGATCAAGAGAACTCAACTCAACGTTGGTGAGTGGAACTGCTGGCCAGATTGAGTCCCATGATTTCTTCTGGGTGGCATACATATTATAAATGTGCAATTAACATGGAACCAATCATGGATCTGATGTGTTCATATACGACTACTAATACACAAATCTAGTTGACACCTAAACCAGGCATAAATAGGCTATGTTGTTAGCATAGCATAGTCACTAACTTTATTGCCCTCTACCTTTCTTCCAACCAGTATGTATGCAATTTCAAGGTTTGGTCCATCATACATTCATGTTTGATTGATATTTGTTGAATCTTCAGATTTACCATCACCAACTACAACAACAAGTAGCCAAGTTACACTGTCCCCATCATCACCAGTCTCCCAGACAGCTCCATCTACTGGTGTGGAGAAAACTATCAATTCCACTTTTCCATCTGTGATCATTGCTGTGGTCCTGACTGCTGTAGTTCTGCTGGTGGGGATTCTGATCATCATCATTTACATGCACAGGAAACACAGGGCAAGAGGTTAGTGGCAGGTTAGGTAAGATGGGGATATCACATCCTCTCTCTCTCTCTCTCTCTCTCTCTCTACCCCACACACACGCACGCACGCACGCACGCACGCACGCACACAAACACACACACACACACACACACACACGCACACACGCACGCACACACGCACACACACACACACACACGCAAAACCCCAAATACATAAACTGATGTTCCTCAAACGTGATCTGTCTGTGGAATTGTACCTCAGGATACAGTTGATTATGAAAATGACCCTGCAGCAACGTCACAGGCTCCCTCCAACACATCTGAATCTGTCTACCAGAGCCTGAACCCCAACACCATGCAACAAGACTCAGTCTATCAGCAACTGAACCCCAACACTCGTGCTGAAGAATCAGTGTATCAGTGTTTGAACGCCAACACCAACCAAGGTGACTCTGTGTATCACAGCCTTCATCACCATGGAACTTAGAACTAGGATTTGTGGTTAAAGATGTATAAGAATAAGTAGATGATAATGATGATGATGATGATGATGATGATGATGATGATTGCTTTATTGTATTCACTGTAATATTAAGCTATAAGCACAGTAATGTGTTGTGTGTTTAACAAAAAAAAAAAAAAAAAGTAAAATCAAAGTATTGCACCCTTAGTAACTGGAAAAGAGTTGGGGGAAATGATGCATTAGTGACTGCAATAATAAAAGTAACACACATCACATATTTGTATATACTGAATGAAGTCTAGTTTGCAGGTGTGCACAATAATTCAAGGATGCATACAATATACCATATACCATGCTATTTGACAAAACCTCCACCAGCTTCACAGTAGGCCTAACTCAGCTGCCCCAGTATGTCCACTGTGGAGTAAGAATGATGTATATATCCATTATGGTTTGCAGTTTTGTTCATGAACATGTTGATTTAATCTGTAATGAAATTAATGCTTGCACAAATGTATTAAAAGTTATTTGGAGAGTTTAACACAGGTAGTAGAGGTTCTATTTGGCAAGTGGAGTGTTGCAAATGATCCCACCTTTCTCACTTTACTGAAGTGTCCTTGAGCAAGACACTGAACCCTGAAACTGCTCAAAGTGATACCAACGAATTAGTCCAGCGATAGAGAGTCCATCTCTTGACTGGGAGAAAGTGATTCAGACTCACAATTGGGTCATACCAAAGACCGTCATAAAAGTGATGCCTGCAATACTGCCTCTAGCCTGTAGATGGAGTGATACATTATTAGACCACTAGAATGCTGACACTCCACTGTAGTCATACTGATGCTGCCCTGCACAGCCATGTGGGTGAGGGTTAAGGAAACAAAGGTGGGCACTGCACAATGCTCCACATGGAGAGGGAAGGATCAAACTCAACATTCCTCATTAACTTACTCCATGTGATTACGCCTGGATTTTGAGTTGGATATCAATGATGCCCCTGTGGGGAGCCTTAGGCCTTTTTCTTTGAGTCTGTAATTTGTTCTCAGTCCAGAAGAGGTCACTCTACTGCTCTGTGCAGTTTATCAGCATAACACAAAATAGGCCTACGTGTCAGGATTTTTGGTTGTACACTGGTATAATGATCATATAGGCCATTTAATTAGTAAATGATAATACCCAACATAGCTGGTGGCATTTGTGTTGCTTTTTCTGCTACAAGTTTCTCAGAAGAAACACAGGAAGAGTTGGATGTCATGTCACACATTTGAGTTTGAGAACACACAAGACCACACAAGACCAAACCACGTGCCATGTTATTGTCAAGTATGATTGGGGTGATAGGGGTCAAACGTATGATGCCACTGAGCTGAAACTTTACTATAGCACATTCTTAAGCAAAAGACCAGCAAATACAAATAACATGGACGTTATTAATGATATACTGTAAATATTAATAATTAGCTATTCTGTCTTGGAAGTAGAAATGTGACATACTGTGTGGAGCAGGGTAAGAGGTGGCCCTAACATGCATTAATTACTGACAGATCACACAAGACCAAACCATGTTGAAGAAAAGATATGCAAGCATTGTGGGTGCTTCTAAGATGACACCTGTTGCATTTTTAGAAACATAGCCTACTCATATGCAGAAAGAGAGGCAAAGGTCGACTTCACATATTTGAGTGGGCGGAACAAACAACTTTGTCGTGTGTCACTGTGCTGAAGGGTAGGCTTCGAGTACAGCACCCTCAAAGCACCAATAATAATAGAAAGAAAAAAAAACAATAGTATTTTTGGGTATACATGTGATGCATAGAACTATAGGGGAAACAGGAGAACAGGATGGACAGAACATTGGAGACCGGTGATTCCAAAGGTGGTGGAGTCTGTTTCATGGTCAACAACAAGTGGTGTGATCCCAGAAATATAATCACTCTGTTGAGTTCCTCCTCTCCCCATCTGGAACATCTGACGATTATGTGCCGTCCTTTCTACCTGCCAAGGGAATTTCCTGCAGTCATCGCAACAGCCGCTTACATCACACCTCAAGCAGACAAAAATATGGCTCTGTCTACGATCCATGATGTGCTTAGTATGTGTCAGAATAAACATCCTGACGCAGCAGTCATAGTGGCGGGGGACTTCAATAAGGCCAACCTTCAGCAGGTATTACCGAACTTTCACCAACACGTTACCTGTCCAACTAGAGGGCCGAACATACTGGATCACTGCTACACTGCATTTAAGGATGACTATAAAGCCAATTTGAGACCTGCCTTTGGGAAATCCGATCATGAAACCATCTTTCTAACACCGAAATGTAAACAGAGATTGTTATAAGGCGCTCTGAGGGAAAAGACGGTGAAGCGGATGTCGGACACATAGCCTCTGTCCAGGGTGCACTGCATGATGGTGACTTCCATGTGAGATGTTTCACCAGAGCTGTTCTGATATCAATGAGTTCTCAGAGGCAACTGTCAGCTATGTAGGTTGAGCAAGCTACAGACACTGTAACTATTAAATCGGTCCCCAATCAGAAACCATGCAAATGTCTAGCTCCATTCCCCTGAATACAGGAGCCCCATTCTCTACTCTCTCTACAGATTTATTTATTTAGCTGACGCTTTTATCCAAAGCAACATACAGATTTCAATGACTTCAGGGCCAGTCTCTTAAGTGCCTTGCTCAAGGGCACAACGGTGGCAGCCAGGGTTCGAACCCATGCCTTTCCAGACTACTTGGCTTGCTACTCAGGCTCCTTAACCACTGAGCCTTTTTATAATTATTAATGTAAATAGCAAACCATCAGTAATTATTATTATTATTATTATTATTATTATTATTATTATTATTATTATTTTATTTACTTTAACAACACAGTCTTTGGAGTCTACCGGTTCCGCATTAAACTGCAAATTCTGTACTATCATGTGTGTATGTGACAAATAAAGTTGAACTTGAACTTAGATATTAGCAGACAGATCACACCAGACGAAACCACAAGAGACTAGACAGGAAGAGTAAAAACATCTTACATGAGAGCTTGCTGTCTGCAGTGTGTGGCAGAGCTCTACTACACTGGACTAAATAAACTATAGAATGGAAATTCTTGCTGTTACACTTGTAGTTATACTCTCAGGTAAATAATATATATTTTTTAAAATGGTTGAAAATGTCTGCACCTTTGTAATAGTTGCTGGGTTGCCACAAGTTCCTGTTTGATAGATAGCTATCTGTATTATATACTGTATGCATTCTGCCATATTTACCATATATACATGCACACAGTTAATCTGAAGTATATAATTTGAGGATGTGGGCATTCCCTGACTTTGAGGCAGTGACATTGACAACAGATTATTGGATTAAAATATGAGACAACCTTTGGTTTACAGATCAAGTTGCTGTTTTGTTGATCTATGATATATAGCCTTTTCATAAATCCGCTTTGTGCTGTTCTTGGAGGTGGCTATAGCTACATATCACCTACCTTACATCAGTTTATACATGCTAAGGGTAGAGCTTCATCTCTTAATATTAATTACCCTCTTTGACTTAACAGGTGGAGTTGATACTTTCACTGTCACTGGACATGAAGGTGGTGCTGTCATCATTAAGTGTAAATATGATTCACGCTACAAAAGCAACAGGAAGTATTTCTGTAAAGGATCAGGAACTGCCTGTTCCAGGGATATAAAGGCAGATAGTAAAACTAGTCTTACAGGCAGTGAAAAGTTCTCACTGTATGACAACCCATCAGAGGGAAACGTCAGGGTGTTGATCACTGAGCTGACTACTGAGGACAGTGGAGACTACAAGTGTGTTGTTGTGAAACCTTCTGAGATCTATAGTTACCTACTGAAGCTGGAGGTTATGAAAGGTTTGTACGTAGAGTAGTTCACTTGGATAGGGAACCGAAGTCACACCCACTTCTGGTTTCACGACTTTTGACCGTGAGAGCTACAGATAAACGTAACTTTCTGGTCCACTTTGATTTATACAATGAGTCACACATATGTTGTATTTGAATTTAAATCGTAACCATTAATGCCAATCAAGAGTATGTTTGTTGTGTAAAGTAACTTTTGAATTTCGTCTTCAATCAATTAAATATTTAAGTTTTTGAAGCTCAAAATGTAATTTTAAACATTATAAACATTATGTGAAACCCACGGCTCATACCAAAGCGGACCAGAAGTTATATTTATCAATTCACTTCACTGGCCTCAATAGGTCCCATTGCATAACCAGAAGTGGGCTTGACTTCGGTTCCCAACACTTTTTGTGACATGGCAATCTCTTCCTCTCTGTTTCTTTGTGTGTGTATGTGTGTGTGTGTGTGTGTGTGTGTGTGTGTGTGTATGTGTGTGTGTGAGAGAGAGAGATAGAAAGAAAGAGAGAGAGAGAGAGAGAGAGAGAGAGAGAGAGAGAGAGAGAGAGAGAGAGAGAGAGAGAGAGAGTGTGTGTGCACGCGTGCGCTTGTGTATATGTACTCTCACTCTCTAAAGCCCCCAGTGATATTAATTCTAAGATTTTACTTTACTTGTTTTATCTTCTAGCTTGATTGTTAATCCTCTTTGGTAAGCAGATTTGGCTAAAAGAATCTGCTAAATGCATAAGCCTAAATGTAATGTACTGTATGTGGTGGCTGTGGGTGCCTCTGCAATAGAATCAAATTCTTGTGTCCTCCAGCTTTGACAGGTAGGCATATCAGGGATTCTCCACCACAGACTCGCCATCATGGGGGCAGTACTGGGATTAGTTGTACTTTCCCACAACCCTACACACACAGAACCAAGTACCTCTGCCACCGTCAGAGAAAGTTAACCTGCTCTGAACTCAAACCACCTGGAACACACAAGAGAATAATACAAATTCTAGCCAATAGTAGTGAAGCAAAGCTCTCAGTATCACTGCTCCAGTTGTCTGAAGGAGATGCAGGAGATTACTGGTGTGGAGCCACTGGAAAACCTGACAGATCCATCACTCTGATCAAGAGAACTCAGCTCAACATTGGTAAGTGGCAATGCTACACTTATAATAGTGGTGCCATGATGGCATGGATGGCACCATCAGCACTGAAACAATCTTACAACTACATTTTGAAACATATGTGGCTCACCAAGTGTGAGAAAAGTATTTCCCAAGTTTTATTTGCCTTTTTGTTTAGATAGTTGATATTACTACGCCGAAGAAATACTTCCAGAATGTCCAACATACCACATAGGACGTGACACATTTTGGCTAGGGTTAAGCCTAGGTTGATCCTCCATACTTCCTGGTTTATCCTGGATCTTATCTGGTTCTGATCGTGGACAAAAAAAATACTACTTGTCGTCTCCATTTTGTTATTTATCTCCCCTGCCAGTTTTAACATATCCACCAACTCCACTACAGCCACCAAAATGTTGTTCAAACATGCTTTGTGTCACAAATGGAATTCGCCGGGCTCTCCCACTCTCTCTCATGCCACGCTGAGAGCACCCAATTCCTGTAACACGCAACCTCCATGCCGGCTGTGCTACGCTAAAGCCCACTGGCAATGTTTTCTTCAAACGGCAGTTTTCTAACATGCACACACACTTTAATATTATGGTCGGTGAAGCCAGGGCCCTTTTATGACTCCGAATAAACCCTTTCTGGAGAAGCACAGTAGGCCTTCTCTGCGACACACCTGACTGCAATGCACAGTAACTTAAAGGGCAACTTCAGTCTTTCATTTAAAGGCCAACTTCAGTCATTTTCAACAAGAGCTCTATTGCTCAAGCTACTTGAGATTAGCCAATACTGAGGACGCAAGACATTTTGGTCCAACCATATAGTTTCCTTGAACAGAGAATAATCACTTACAACTAGCCCAATGGGGCAGATTTTTAAACTGTTTTTTTTTCAGCATCTAAACATGCTCCAAATATCACCCCAAAAGCTATGTAACATCAACAGACACATTACAACACACCACTGTAGTGTTTATGACTACACATGTCTGACAAAGTGGTTACTCTGGGTACATCATCATGAGTCATGATTAATTAAGCATGATCATGATGTTTTTGTTCAAAATAATTTGATATAATAAAAGTTTATACTTATTAAGCCTACTTTAGCCTAGTTCCTCATGAGTTCATCATGTAGACTTTCCAAGAATTTCCCAGACATTGCATTGATTTTTATCTATTCCATACATCAACTAAATTTTACCTATACTAACCACTAACCACTTCATTTGAGGGGCCACAAATATGATGAACGCCTTAAAAAATAATGCTTAGTTGATGACATGTATGCTGCCCTTATATAGGGGGCACAAACATGATAAGTCATCATGATCATGCGTAATTAATCATGACTCATGATGATGTACCCAGAGTAATTAATACTTAAGATCATGAGCTATTTCAGCAGGAGGTCATTAATGACAAACAATGAATTCATGTTAATTACTGATGACTCATGAAGTAATGATGAAGTAATGCTTTAATCATAAATTAATCATTAATTATTTCATACATGAATGAATGATAATTCATGTACCCTTACCGCAAAGTGTCACCTGCTAGTCTAGTGAATTAATCCAAAATTTAACAAACTTTTCAGTTGTCAAGATGCCGTTTTATGGAGCTCACTTCCGACTCCATTTTATTAGGCTAATTAGCTGATCTGCAAACTCTGTGTTCACACCTCTGCGGTCTCTATTTAGTTAGCCACTGCACTCATGTTGTCTGTACTGTTTCAACCTCGTTATTGCCGCAAAAATATTTTTTAATTATTTCTCTAAAATTGCATAGTGTGAACTATAAGCCAGGTATGAATATGTGTTATAGTGTTAGCATAGCATAGTCAAAAGTATATTGCCCTCTAGCCTTCTTCTTTCTTTCCCCTACTAAATCTATGCTTGATTGTTATTTGTTGAAATCTTCAGATTTACCATCATCAACTACAACAACAACCAGCAGAGTTACACTGTCCCCATCACCAGTCTCCCAGATATCATCATCAACTACAACTGTAATTAACCAAGTGAACGTCACGCTGTCCCCATCACCAGTCTCCCAGATATCATCATCTACTGCGACTGCAATTAACCAAGTGAACGTCACGCTGTCCCCATCATCACCAGTCTCCCAGATATCATCATCTACTTCGACTGCAATTAACCAAGTGAACGTCACACTGTCCTCATCATCACCAGTTTCCCAGACAGCTCCATCTACTGGTGTGGAGAAAACTATCAGCCCCACTTTTCCATCTGTGATCATCGCTGTGGTCCTGACTGCTGTAGTTCTGCTGGTGGGGATTCTGATCATTTACATGCGTAGGAAACATAGGACAACAGGTGAGTGGCATTGACATGTGAACACACACACACACACACACACACACAAGCACACACACACACACACACACATGCAACACACACACACACACACACACACACACACACACACACACACACACACACCAAGAGACATCAAATAAGTGAGGCTTAATTCATGAATGTGCTGAACAACTTCACAGACCCCCTGACTTGTCCAGGCCAGACAAACGAGTGTGATCAAGGGGTGAGCAAAATCTCATATAGTCACACTTACATGGCAACAGTAAAGTAAATACCCCACTTGGAAAATGGTAATTTTACTTTGTAACTCATTCATCAGAGAGTCTTTCTTTCTGTTTTATCCCTCATTCACACTGTAATTCTGTTCTGTACATGTGTGTCCTTTTACTTTCCATTTATTCAATATGGCTCCATCTTTCTACTTTTTTTTCTCTCTCTCTCTCTCTCCAGATTGGTCAAATTTATGAGGAGATTAAAGACTCTGACTCCCCTCTAGCTGTAGATGCCAAACTCAACACTGTTTACGCCATGGCCCAATTACCCACAATTCCCTCTGATGACCCAACATACTCCACCATCCCCGCTGATGACGCCAGGGGGTCAAGAACGCGCAGATTAGCGGCAGCACTTTAGCATCGCCATATTTACGTATGGAGTCACAATCTGAACCATGCTGGCGCATGCACGAGAGTCATGCTGGGCACGAGCACTCATGCACTTACAAGTTGGTGGGCGGTTACATGCGAAATGTTATTCCTCCGGGGAGAGTAAAAGCAATATTTCATGATCTCTGGTTACTCTTTGCTTATTTTTGAGGAGCTTGTGAAAAAAAGTGTACTGTCATGAATGCTATAAACTTCTGCACGTTCTCGACAGAACTTTCTTCCTCGTGTTGTATGGCAAACAAACTAGGTGCATTATCACCACCGTCTGGACTGAAGGACTACTGTTTGGACTACCAACTTTGGAACTTTGCGCATGGGCAGCATGGGCATGGCCTGGCCTGTTACCTCCAATGTTCACAATGGCGTTGACTGTCAATTCACCGCATTTACTAGCCTAGCCTCGGCCATTCAGTTCTATGGAGGGCGGGACTTAGTCGTTGTCTCCAGTTTATATATAACCTCCTTGGATGACGCCAACTGTTCCACTCTGTTACCCGGCGCAAACCCATCAGATGATGCTACTTACTCACTTGCTGAATTACCCTCAGGATCTGATACTGATCCTTATTCACTAGCTAACTTACCCACAAACCCCTCTGATGACTTTACCTATCCCTAGCTAACTTACCTAACAAACCTATCTGATGATGATAATTACTTTCTTGATAAAATCCTTGAGCTGATGCTTCTGCACCTATAATGGGACACATTTGTTCACAAAGCATTTGCTGTCATTGGTAAAATATTTAGCCTCTGTCACCTTTTCATTAACAGATAGACAGGTAATCAGATAGACACACTTACCCACACAAGCGGTTTATGAGGTAGAGGAAGTTTAAATAGATCGGACCTGAGTCATGACTATTGAGTTCAACTGACTGAGATTTCCCCAACCTCTCCAGCTAATTCAAACAGTTACAGCATCTCTGAGTGTAGTATTGAGTCTTGCACTGTCAAGACACATCAGGTAATACTCTAATAATGGGGTGCCCGCTAGCAAGCAAAAAAAAACCCTGTTATGTGGTTCTAAATATCTGCTTAAATACATGTATGATAGTTATGATAGATGCTATTGAAACTGTACACTTTTGAGTGATGGATATGATAGAATTAGGATAAGTTGTGAATGTATTTGTTGAAGGTGTTTCTGAGAAATAAATGCTAACAAAAACAGCCATTATGATGTATTGTCCAATGCCATGTGATGTATTGCCTGTGATGTACTGCCAACGTATGTCCAACAATTTCTCTAAAATCCTTTGCTCCACCACCATTTCTAAAGCCTACCTAATCAGCTTGTTTAGTCTGTATGAGTCACTGGCCCTGCCACTGCTACCCCAATAAATACTAGCAAAGAAACTGCTTTTCCCTAACCTGGGAGGTCCCATGCTCCTTTGCATGCTTATTTCATTTCACTCTGCAAAGCAGCATGGTGGCCATGGCCGATTTCCTCGCCCGCTTTCGGTATCCAATCACAGAGCAAAAAGGGATTTGTACAGCCTTCGATTGCATTTTACGTCACGTGGTGGCTCTGGTATTGGCTCAGAGGTATGTACAGACGGTATGATAGACATTCATAGCGCCCAATAAACGGCTCTGGACAATGTAAACGATTAGATTAGAATTGCAATAGGTATATCACTTGCGATTTTTAGTTTGGCATTCGCCAGGCTAGCTTTTCCAACCGCAGACTGATAAAACATTTAAACATTGTGAAACATTTATTAAAAGACCTAAGCTTCCTCAAGAAAGAGATCCTTCTCGAAGACAGCCTCAGTATTTTGCCGTTGGATTTACAGTTGTATTAATTATGGTCCTGTGGGTCAAGCTGAGGTTTCAACCCTTTGGTCTATTTTATTTCAATACAAAAGGGATGCCTGCTATTCTTTGGTCAATCCAGCAGAGGTCGCCCTGCCAACTTCTACAGATAATAAGGACCAAAGTAGAGATAACGGATAGACAGCTGTCTCTCCGCTTCTGTGGCAGGGCCTGCTCATTCGTAGAACTGCATGGCAGCAGACAATGGGCAGAATGAAGCTCAAAATGGGATATAAACCTAAAAAAAAATATTTAATTTTTATTTGACCCCTATAAAAATGGGGCTCTGTATCATTCAGCTTACTCTATGGCTGATCAGAAAATCCATCATGCCTAAACATTACGTTAATAACACCTCTTCATACCTCATGCATTTTTATTTTATGCATACAGATCATAATGTTGTACATTGAAATGTGTCTGAAATAGAGAGAGAATAGAGGAAGAGTAGCCTATAATAAACAGAAGGAAGAGGTGGAGCTCACACCTTTGAGTAGCCAGAACACACAAGACCAAACCACATGTCCTTGAACAGGAAGAATATACATAAATATAAACTCGGCATGTCAACTTGCTGCATGATGTTACGTAGCTAATAGATATACTGTAGGCTACAGAACAGAAATCAATCCGAAATGAAGATACTTGCTGTTGTACTCGTATGCATTTTTTCAGGTAAATACAATTTTCAAATTCTTATAAAACATCCTTAATATTTACAAATGTAATTAGTAGTAATGTGGCTCTCAGCTTCAATGGTTTTGTGTAAGAAACTCTTCAAGATAAAAAGGTAACCCCTGCATTTAGCCATCATCTAAATGTGTGTTTGAGGGTTGGGGAGTGTTTGTGAAATGTAGTAGGCCTACGCTATGTGCATTTGAGACCTTCGTGGGTCCTGTATCCTGAGCCAGTCTGAATGTGTGTGCATAGGTGTGTCGTACTGAAAGGGTTATGTTGGTTGGTTCTCATTTAGCCTCTGTTAGGTTTTCTGCTGTGAAAAATGTCACTGACACAAAGGCATCAGGCAAAGAATCAGTTCATCAGTGTCCTGTGTAAACATAATCTCATTGAGGGTGCTGTAACAATGATAATTTTAACAAATCAGCTCACTTTTGGGTTCCAACCCACTGCCAATCCAATCCAAACCCATAATATACATGATTTTAGGACAGGGTGGAAAATTCAAATAATCTCTTATCAGGTTATCCTTTTCAACAGGTGGAGTTGACCCCTTTACTATGACTGGACAATGGACATAAGGGTGGTGCAGTCATCATTAAGTGTAAATATGGAACATATTATAAAACCAACAGGAAGTATTTCTGCAAAGGATCATCTGTTGCCTGTTTCAATGATATAAAAGCTGATAGTAACACCAGTCCAACACCAAGTGGAAAGTTCTCTCTGTATGACAACCCATCAGAGGGAAACTTCATGGTGTTGATCACTGAGCTCACTACTGAGGACAGTGGAGACTACTCATGTGTGGTGGAGAAATCTCCTGGGACATCCAGTGACCCACTGAAGCTGGAGGTTACGGAAGGTCTGTACATTCAGTTCACTGGATAAATATTAAGCCTCTTTGTTTTTATGTTGTAAAATTTAAATGTAGTATTCTCTTATTTCAATGATGTTTGTGTGTGCGTGTGTGTGTGTGTGTGTGTGTGTGTGTGTGTGTGTGTGTGTGTGTGTGTGTGTGTGTACAGTACAGTACATGTGTGTAATTTGTGTTTGTGTGTGTGGTATTGGGTGGGGAGTGGATTGGGATCTGCAATATAATGAGCATTTTGTCATCTAGCTTTGACAGGTAAGAGGGAATCCATGTCAGTGACTGGCCTTCATGGGGGCAGTATTGAGATCAGCTGCCTTTTCCCACAACCCTACACACACAGAACCAAGTACCTCTGCCACAGCCAGAGAAATTTAACCTGTTCTAAACTCAAACCACCTGGAACACAAAAGAGAAAAATACAAAGCCTATCCAATAGTAGCGGTGAAGTAAAGTTGTCAGTGACGCTGCTCCAGCTGACTGAAGGAGATGTAGGAGATTACTGGTGTGGAGCAGGAGCGGCAGGAGAACCAGACATATTTATCACTTTGATCAAGAGGATTCAACTCACCATTGGTAAGTTACAATGGTGCACTGATGGGTGCTCGTGGTGCTATGCTTTTTTTCCCTGGAAGGGTATTGCACATCTCTACTTTTCTATGTATACTCTTTTATTATATACTTTAAGTTATCAAATGTTTTTTTATGTTTGAATACAATACAATTGTTAATGGGATACTATGATTTATATAGCATTCATTTCTATCCACACAGTGACTCAGTTGAATGTGCGTGTGGGAGGTGAAGTTCAGATATTATGCCCGTGAGGATTCTAGGAAAATTGCATGTATACTTGATTGTCATTTGTTGAAATCTTCAGATTTACGATCAGCACCTACATCACCTATCAGCTCCACTTTTCCATCTGTGATCATTGCTGTGGTCCTGACTGCTGTAGTTCTGCTGGTGGGGATTCTGATCATCATCATCTACATGCGCAGGACAAGAGGTTAGTGGCATTGACATGGAAACACACATACACACACACACACATACACACACACACACACACACACACACACACACACACACACAACACACACACACACACACACACACACACACACACACACACACACACACACACACACACACACACACACAGCTGTATGTAAATGGAATTATAAAAGAGATGTGGCCCTATTTCGCAGGTCCCCCAGCCTCTCCTGCCCAAACAAACAAAGATGACTGCTGTGATCAAGGGGTGAGTAAAGTCTCATACGCACCAGTCAAGTTATTCCACAATTTAATGGAAAACTGGATCTTCACTGCACATGCATGCACACACACACACACACACACACACACGCACTCACACACACACACACACACACACACACACACACGCACAATCTCAAATGAACTGAATATGCTCTTGAAATGTGATCCGTATGTGGATTTGTATTTCAGAATGATCCTGTAGCAATGTCCCCGGCTCCCTCCAACACACCTGGATCTGAATCTGTCTACCAAAGCTTGAACCCCAACACCATGCAACAAGATTCTACCTACCAGAGCCTGAACCCCAACACCATGCAACAAGATTCTACCTACCAGAGCCTGAACCCCAACAATCATGCTGAAAGATCAGTGTATCAGTCTTTGATCGCCAACACCAACCAAGGTGACTCTGTGTATCACAGCCTCCAACACCATGGAACTTACAACTAGGATTTGTGGTAAAAGGTTTTATAGAAGAGGTACAGTAAATGATGATGAAAATGATTATTGCTATTTTGTTTTCACTGTAATTAACTGTATTAATATTGCAAAGTATTAGTATTGCAAAGTACAAACTATTGCCCTGTCATTTTTTTCTTAAATTAAAGGCATGCACTTTTTCCCACCCTTAGTAACTGGAAAAGAGTTGTGAAAATGTTGCATTAGTGACTTCAAAAGTAAAGGTATTTGTACATACTGAATGGAAAGTCTAGTTTGCAGGTGTGCCCAATAATACAAGCATGCATACAATAGAACCATATTTCACGCATGCTATTTGACAAAACCTCCACCAGCTCCACAGTAGGCCTAACTCAGCTGCCCCAGTGTGTCCACTGTGGAGTAAGAAGAATGTAAACTAAATATATATCCCTTATGTTTTGCAGTTTTGTTCATGTACGTGTTGATTTGATCTGTATCGAAATAAATGCTTATACAAATGTATTTTATTGTCTCACTTACTGAAGTGTCCATGAACAAGATACTGAATCCTGAAACTGCTCACAGCTATACCAACGAATTAGCCCAGCGATAGAGAGTCTGTGTCATACCAAAGACCATCATAAAAGTGATGCCTGAAATACTGCCTCTAGCCTCTAGATGGAGTGATACATTATTACACTAGAATACTGACCCTCCTCTGTAGTCATACTGCCCTGCACAGCCTGGGGTTAAGGAAACAAAGATGGGCACCGCACAATGCTCCACATGGGAGAGGAAAGAATTGAACAAAACAAAAAAAGTTCAACTCAACATTCCTCATTGACTTACTCCATATGAATTCGCCTGGATTTATAGTTGGATATCAATGATGCCCCTGTGGGTAGTTGGAGCCTTGGGCCTTTTTCTTCGACTGTCGCTTCGAGGTTGCTCTACTGCCCTGTGCATCTTATCAGCATACAGCATACGTGTCAGGATTTTTGGTTGTATACTGGTATACTGATCATATAAGCCATTTAATTTGTAAATGATAATACCCAACATAGCTAGTTGCATTTGTGTTGACGTGTTTCTCAGAAGAAATACAGGAAGAAGTGGATGTCATACATTTGAGTTTGAGAACACACAAGACCAAACAACATGTGCCATGTTATTGTTAAATGATGCCACATGTTGAAACTTTACTATAGCACATTATTGAGCATAATACTAGCATTGTAAATATGAATAACATGGATATAATTAATG
>JAODXP020000885.1:0-20121 GCA_027497455.2 Sardinella longiceps | reverse complement strand
CAGGGGTCGGCAACCCAAAATGTTCAAAGAGCCATATTGGCCCAAAAAAACAAAAACCATACCTGTCTGGAGCCGCAAAAATCTAAAAGCCTTATACAAGGCAACTGTCAATACATAAGCTGTATGTCTACTATTAAAATGACTAAATAGGCTACATATAGGCCTACAAAATGAACATTCATGATTACGTGTAAATGTTTATTTTCCCTGCAGCGCATCCTTGAGAGAATTACGCACCACGTGACTACTGATGTACGATAGGCCTATTGCTGCTTCAAGTTTAGCGTAACTCCCATTACAATATTATAGTGTTTGTTTTGCACTGGTTTTAGGTCTCAAGAACAAAAAAGTGCATAGCCTCATGCTATTTTCAGCCCGTGTGGAAATTAAATGTTCTCTTCAACGTCAATAACAATAGAACTTAATGTTCAATAACAATCAACAGAGCGCAAAAAAACAGCAGCCTGTCGTTAAAACGCAGCATAAAACAATCTTTTAATTCTCTCCCTTACTCAGCGTCAGAGATTAAATAAATTACTATCCCAAAGGAGTAACACAGTTTGCGATTAAAAAGCAGCTGGTTTAAAAAATCATCAGTCAGTCGAAAATAAGACAGATAAACTTCGATTTCTGTGCATTATCCTCGTCTCATAAGTTCGCAAATGCCACGAAGTCTGTGCAACTGTCAAACGCAGCAGTATCCTTCTCTTCCCCCCTCAGCTACAGACATCATCGGACCTTGCACCTTGCAAATAATCACTGTTGAGTGTGTGATCGTGATGGGCGTCTTTGAACTCTCTCAGGGATGAGAAGTGGGAGAGCGTGCCTCGCTCTATCCCTGACTGTCAGCTTGCGCTCGAATGATAAAAACGGCTTCCAGCATTTGAAGCGCAAATTTCTTAAATATCATATAGCCTAAAATGAAATATATTTACAACTACACACATTTTTACAACATAAGAATCTTTGTGTCATGTTTACCCCCTAAGAAACCATATTTAAAAAATAAATAATAAAATAAAATTAAGTTATTTTTCCATTTTCACACATTTTTGCAAAACCTCCATTGAGCCAATAGGGGAATGCTAAAGAGCCGCGTGCGGCTCAAGAGCCGTGGGTTGCCGACCCCTGCTTTATACAGATACTGACTGAAACCGCAGAGCTCATAAGTCACGCGGCACGTCCCTCTACCGAATTGCTACGTTATAGTATGATACCGTTAACACAAAAACAGTTTTATTCCGCCATTGAGAGCATACAGAAAACTTGCACTTCCTAGATCGCATGTTGAACATCACTTAAGCGCTTGGGGTTCACTTCTATGCCGCCCCACCACCATTAGCACACATTGGATGATTAAATAAAACAGAATTGTATCTCTCAAACAGTTTATTTCAAACAAACATGAACAGTGAAGACATATTAAAACACATTTCAGACCGACATCATAAATAAATTAATTAATTAATAAATTAATTAAAATAAGAAATAAAGAATGAATAAAACTGGATTAAAGCTGTGGCACAAGGTCAGGAATCAGCTTGGCAGTGTTAAGTTTCTCTCCTTTTCCCTAGTTTCTCTTCTTCCTTTCTTTTTCAAACTGAACAAATAAAATCCTTAAACTTCAGATATTATTATATTATATTGCAAACATATTCCCCAATCCTCTCAAAAAGAAGCATGTCTCAGAACATGAAACAAAAAAAGCCTGAGATATCCCTACCCCCAGTTTTAGAGATAAGAAATTAGAACTTACACCTTGCTCTGTTAAGGATATGGTATTAACTAATTTGCATTAACTTCAAGGATTTCAGGATGTGGTCAGATACATTGAAACGCTGTGCAGTGAGTTGGGAGACTGGCTGGACTGTGTGTGTGCATACCACCCAATATGTATGAGTAGTGAGGAAATTATGGATGCAGTGTATAATGACGTGTTGTTTTTGGTCCAAAGCCAACCAATTTGCACTGCTCTCACGCATGCCATTAGCAAGACCTGTAGCAAATTGAAGTCAGTCAGATTAGTGGTTCAGGAGTTACACAGGGAGGCTACGCTGGATGCATGAAGTGAAAACCACTTCTGCCGTAGCAATTAGCTTCCACTGTGATCAATGGAACTGGCTACACCACAGAGGGCAGAGCAGTGAACATGCTAAAAACAAAATAGACAAGTCTTTCATGTGCTCATGCTATAAATTCACTCAATGGCAATGTACAGCATCCTGTGTAGCCTGTGGGTTATGCATGAAATAGACAAACAGGGTAACAGACAGGCCTTCCATGTATTAATAGATAGATGTTGGCAAATGGCAATTAATACCTTTCTCTGCTCAATGCTTCAAGGGTGGGACCAACATGCGTTGATGGCAAGGGCAAGAAAGGTGTTCCAGCTTGTTCTGTTGGGGTACAGAGAGAGAGAGAGAGAGAGGGTGAGGTTTAACTACCATCTTCATGAGCAGAGAGGAAATTACTCAAAGTTTCTTTTGTATAACTTATTACTATGTGGTAGAGTGGTAAAGTACAGTCTCTAATGGCAAAGTACATTCTTTAATACCTTTCTCTGCTCAATGCTTCAAGGGTGGGACCAACATGCGTTGATGGCGAGGGCAAGAAAGGTGTTCCAGCTTGTTCTGTTGGGGTACAGAAACAGAGAGGGTGACGTTGAGCTACCATCTTCATGAGCAGCCAATATGAGCAGAGAGGAAATTACTCAAAGTTTCTTTTGTATAACTTATTACTATGTGGTAGAGTGGTAAAGTACAGTCTCTAATGGCAAAGTACATTCTTTAATACCTTTCTCTGCTCAATGCTTCAAGGGTGGGACCAACATGCGTTGATGGCGAGATACCTCTCCCTGCATGCAGCCTCCAGGGTTTGGCTGACAGGTGCCACAGATGCGCTACCTTGACCTGTAGGGCTACAGGAAAGAGGAGGGGGGGGGGGGGGTGCATGTCAACCTGTACAGTAAAGACATGATTTAGAAATGATCTATTCAGGACCAATTTATACTTTCGGTTTGCGCTAGGTTTAGGCTCACATTTTTCATCAAAGAGCTCCTCCTTGCAGGCGTCCTTTAACCAAAAGCTTCAGAAAAGCATTCACAAAAACACCAGTTAACAACTTGTTGTTTCAATACAATGGCACAATACCAACCTAGTTAGCATGCGTTTGGGGAAAAGACCCAAGGACCGGCCGTTATGCCCCTTCGTTTCCTGGGCTTGAGTTCGCATTTTAACCAATAAGAGCTCCCCCTACAGCTCCCAAAAACTGTGCCGTTTTCCTCACAATGACCTTAAGCTGTTAAATAAAGGTAAATTGAGCTAATAATGTTGCATAGTTCCCTTTTAAAGATCTCCATAGCCTTTTACAATGTTACAGTACTAGCAATGTACAGAGATGTAGTCCTTTCCTTCCATAGCTAAGTGTAGGCCTATATGGTAAATGTTAAATGTAGGCTCCAGATAGGATGGCTGGAATATTAAAAACCTTATATTCCACTACATATTATTTTAAGATTCGCAAGTTTCGCAACACTCACCTCCCCAAATCACACGTCTTCTCCAGTGTGGCCGACATTGCATATTAAAAAAACAAATAAACAACAAAATCAGGACCTGTTAGTTGGTCTGCAAACACAATATCAGTAATCATTTTGTAAAGTATTGTATCTCACCATCAGCATAAATACCCCACAACTGTTGCTTTGGTACTGGCAAGATGCACCCTCTAATTGTGAAATAAGAACGCAATGTCTTAACAATGATTCTCATTAAATGATGGCTGTATACAGATCTCCACCCTCAATAGCTTTGATTATGTCTTCAAATGACAGTTAACAATCAAGAAGCCTGACTAAGTAGCAGTGTAAGCAGCTTGACTAAATGCAATGATTTGCAGTCACACATTTTTATCTCAATAGAAGGCATGGATAAGCTGTCTATAAACAGTAATGGGCAATAATGCCTCAAACATTCCACCAAGACTTAAAATGTCACGCTAACTTATATTGCCTCGGTTTCATGTACTCGCTTGAAATGATGACATGGAGATGAGAGGATGTGTTCAACTATTTACATATTCGCCTACATAACCCAAACAATTCATAGCATATTTTATTGATTCAGGTTTTATATGTGTGGACAGGTCCATGGCGCCGTTGTTCTAAAAGCGAGCTAAAAATCTAACAACGTTAGCCTACTAGCTTCTCAATCGTATCGTATTTCGATTGCATTTTCAAATAAATGTTTTGTTTTGCACTCTAATTCTTTCTTCTAGCTAGCGTTAGCTCCCAAGTGTAGATCACATACAGTATGACGAGAGAAGAGAGCACGGTCTGGCACGGCGCTAACGTTAGCTGCTAACTAGCTATGTCTGTCAGTCGAATTCGGATGACAACCTTAATGTCAGTAACCTGCCTCCCGCGCAGATGGATGAATTGAATACACGAGTGTCTGCGAAAGCTAGACTACAATGTCAGTGCATGTTATCGAAATAAAAAGTATAGCCAACTTACCAACATAATCTTCCTAGCAAGATGTCACCATCGCTGAACACTAGCAGAGCGGCGTGCACCGTAGATAGCCTTCTTCCGGAATGAGAATGACATCATACCCAGTGTCCATTGCGAAATTGTTCACAATTGGCCGGCAAATGTTGGGAATAACGCCCATTATGGGCGTGCTCGTATTAAGGCGGCACCGTCAATACTGCAGCTGGACCCTTCTCGCTCCAGGAAGAGTTTGGCCGGGACCCCTTTAAGAAGGTCTTTGCTGCCTATCATGACATGGACGGAGTGCCTCAGGACAACAAGGGCAAGAAACATTCTCCAAAGTGGTGAACAAGAACCTGACGTCTTTCTTCAAGGCCTGGGGCTGGCCAATAGAGGCCGCCACTGAGGAGAAACTCTCAGGTCTGCCTGACTGGAGTGATCATCCCATGGCCCAGTATGCCTGAGAGAGCACTGAAGGCCTCTGCACACTAGATCGGACAAAGTGTGGAGCACTTCGCTTCCAATATTCTATTCCATAGTTTTATATACAGTGCTGCACACAAGTGCTGAATTCTGCACTGCCACCTATCAATGATACAAATGATGTTGAATGTCAGAACTGGTATGCAGAGGCCCTTACTTGTAAGGTCTTTGAAAATAGATATGGCTTTGTAGATTACAAAATGAAGTGGCTTTGATTTAAAACTTGTCTAAATCTGAACGGTGTCGGATAACCTCACTCACGTCAGATGATGCACTACGTAACTTTAAGTCACTCCCGTGCAACAATCTGATGTTGTAGCAATTTGGAGGGATTTCAAGCACAATATTCTCTAGCCGAACCAATCAGGACTGCTGGCCGTGTAGCGGCCGCTGTAGAGGATGTGACGTAGCGAAGAAGCAACTGTTTTGAGTCCAACCAATCCAACAAATGTAACCAGCGTCATTGGTTGGTTTCAATGTGATTGGCTGAAGTGGCACGTCAATTAAATTGATGGACAAGCCGTTCGTCCAGTTAGATTCAAGGATTTCTGGCTCCTGAAATAACTAGTAAGCAAGTAGGCAAATGTTCACATTGACAGTACAGAAATGGATGTAGATTTTGGATTTGCTTAGAATTCACTGGTTAAGCCTGATGAGGAATTCAATGTCTTGCTTTGCCACTAACTTTTCTAAACCGATACAAAAAATAAGTAAATAATTAATAAATAAATAAATAGCATGTGTAGTAAACTAATAAATGAACAATGATATGTACCTTTGCTGTTTCACTTTTTAAACCATCCCTTCTCATCAATAATTGACTTACCATTTTGTGCTAGGTTGAACGATAATCATAATGTATCTAATGCTGAAATGAAAAATATTTTTTTGGTGAATGGGGCCATGCAGGTTAATTGATTTAAGGTAAGAAAGATAAATAATAAAGAAAGTGATAAAGAATTTTTTTATTCTTGTCCTGTTTATCTGTTTCAATTTCAAATCTTCAATAATTTTCAGTTGCCACCTAAAACCTAAGCATGAATATTCAGTCAGAATCATTTGTATGTTAGAAGAGTTTGATCAGTTGTAACATTATAGATACTTACTTTAGTATGTATATTTATGAAAGAGTATATTCATGATTACATCTACTTTTTAAAAACCTGTTACTTGATCATATCACAACTTCATATTATGAATATCTTATGAAATCTACTTCAAATGTCATTTTACTATACAGTACAAGTTGTGACATATTTATGAAACCGATTTAAATACATAGAGCAGGCCAGTATTTGTGGACAGTGTTGGGAGGGTTACTTTTAAAATGTATTCCGTTACAGATTACAGAATACATGCCCCAAAATGTATTTTGTAACGTATTCCATTACGTTACTCAATATGAGTAGGCTAACGTATTCTGAATACTTTGGATTACTTTTAATGTTGTGCCTTTTTACAACTACGTGAATTTAGCAATCACATGGAAATTCTTATTTGTTTTTAGTATCAGTAGGGTTTGTTAACGTAAGCAAGGACGAGTTATCCTAATGGGCAACATGGGCAGTATGGCCTCGGCCACTAGCTGGCCTCAGATTTTGAGATCAGGAAACATAAAAGTTTTTTTATTATTATTAATTAGTAGTGCTGTCAGTTTAACGCGTTAATAACGGCGTTATCGCAAACCCATTTTAACGCCGTCATTTTTTTTAACACGCGATTAACGCATTTGACCCGCCATTATCAATGGAATGTGAAAAAAAATATCTCCGACATTCCAACACCTCCCAACCTTTCAGTATGTCCTGTGTTTGTATTAGGCTTGAAGTAGGCCTACTGCTTAGCCTAGGACAGGGGTGTTTCAAACGGGGGGGATGGGGGGATATGACATCCCCACTTTTGCATTTTTATCAATCCAACCCCCCCCCCCACCTATATGAAATAGGCCTATTTCACAGATGCGTTCTATTTGGCCTCACTGGGTAAAGGGGCTTCCGGCTGAAAATTCTACAGTAGTAAGCACAATGGCGCTCTATGGATCTGGCGATGTCAAACAGGTCCCCAAAGTTTGTGTTGTGTAGGCTACGCTACCTTAATGCATACATTGAAAGTAAAACCAAAGCAACCATATCAACATTTTCTTGCCAACTAACGATATGGAATAAAGTAGTGGATAAGGGCGAACACACAGAATGTGACGTTAAAATGCAAGGGGACTACTATCTGTAGCCGGCGGTTCGGCTGATTATGAAGGGAGGAGAGTAGCTACGGATTAATAACGGAGTTTTTACATGGATCCTAACATCGTTTGACCATCAGCCACTCACTGTGTCTAACATTGCATCAAGTAAGTAAGTAGGCTGAGTTAATTTATTTAACATTATGAAACATCTACGAAGCCAGCTAGACAACAGAAAATTAACGTTAGCAATGACAACGTGTTTAACAAGCCAAAGTGCAAGAGTTTAATAAAGAAGAAATACTGTAAGATATCTGGAGCATTTGTAACTGGACTAACGTTAGCCATGAAGTTGTGGTTAAGCTAGAGGGAGTACACAAGCTAAATTTAGTAATGAAGGTTTGCATCAAGAGGACCTTTAGGCAAGTTTATCAGTTTTAGCCTAAGCCAAGGAAATAACAGGCTAGCCTAGTTTATAACTAGCTAACGTTATTGTTACAGGGCAGCTGAGGCAGGAAAACTGAAACAGGCTTATGTTTTACAGTAGCCTACATCGGATGCTTATTGGATGTTTTAACGTTGAATGCATGTCCTGTTTGCCAAAAGTACAAAATCACAACAAGTGTTGATAGCCCACACGGCTACTACTACCGGTGGCAGGGGGCGGGTCGCGTAAGCATGTTCTCTACCTCGCTGGTCGGTGTTTTGGTCGGTTTTGGTCCAATTCCTTCTCTTCGCTTTTCGAGCTGACACCTATTTATAATCATATGATTTCTTCAAGACTGTGGTGTATTTTTTTTCAGTAAAAATAACTTGGAAACAATAGAAATGAAATGAGCACTGTACTCGCGTTAATCAGCTGTTCTGGTTAGAGACCATGTTAACGTTGGTCCCCTTATGACTGACAATTTAACGTCTTCTTATCCTCTCTGATCACCCTTATTCACCTTCTTTGGTAATCGTTAATTGGGAAGTTATGGAAACATGTTTGTTGTTGCTTTGAATGTGTGAATAGAGGTAGAAATCAGGCTCTTGGTGTTTGACTACAGTTTTGACAGCGCTATTTATTACTGTAGCATATTAATTCACTTGCCTAAGGGAGACTGCAGAGTGGGTAAGACTGTCTTTTATTGCCAGGCTAGCACAGTCCACTCACTTGCGTTAGCCTAGCACCAGCGAACTCAGCTGATAGAAGGACTGGATGAAATGAGTTGAAAACGGTCTCCAATGATAGATATCACTCAGGCTTACTTGGAAATGAGGTTTAACATCTAAAATTCTGAACCACCCCTTTAAGACACCCTACGCTCAATTGGTGAAACAAATTCCTCCATGTAGGCCTCAGGGCCACCATCCTCAGTAGGCCTATTGCCTAGGCTATTGCCCCATACTTTCCATGAAACTTCTAAAAATCATAGATGACAGTGCTGAATCTCAGTGTCCCTGGATCAACCAAATACCAGTTTAGTTTTTGGCTCAGAATTTGGGTTTGGGGTAGGGAGAGGATTACATCAGTTAATTAAAAAAAATATCTAATAACCTGTTAAAATGCACCACAATGCAGGAAATAACATCTAACTATTCCAAAATCTCCTGGGGGGACCCCCTGACCCCCCTATGCGTCTGTCTACCCCACTTATCAAATATTATAACACCTTTGATTCACAACTGCTTGGTAGACCTGTTCTGTGACATTAGTAATGTGATGTTCATAAAGCCCAATTCCTCATCCACCAGACCAACATTTGTAATAAACCTACGTCTAAGACATTTTAGGCTAATGGCCGAGAAAATGTGCAAATACTACTTGTGACTACTGCATGTGATGGCAACTCTAGTAGGCCTATTATAAAACAGAAATTCCAATTGGTCGCGAGACTATAGGCCTAATTATAATTTTGGCTGTGATAATTTCAGTGGCTATTTTACTTCCCCATCTTAGAACCCCCACTTTTGGAAAGCTTGATACGCCCCTGGCCTAGGACCAAGGCTACTCATGCCTACAGTAGCCTACACACGCACTGCTCTCACGGCACGGGTGTCTACACTCTGCTCTGCTGCTCCGATGTCAGTGAAAACAAATATTTTACCAATACAATCGTTGATGTTCACTCGCATGTTCGCATATTTAGGTTGTTAATTAGCTAGAGGATTGATGTTGTCACTTAGAAATCCCTTCTCTTGAACTGAATACCCCGCAAATAGGCTAATATCAGTTTTAAAATTGCAGCGCGAGTGAAAGAGGTGAAACAGGTTGGAGCGCAACTGAGAGAGAGAATTTGTGCAAACGAGACGCATGTAGCCTACCTGATTCTGAACTTAAGACCTTGAAACTAAAATGAGAGCTTCTTGCAGGACAATTGCCAATATGGCAAAATGCATTTTAAAGGTATGCTCATGCAATGTAAGTTTACTCATGCAGACCATAATGCCATATTTTAAATATAAATATAGGTTAGTATAATTTAAAGGGCCACCATCCAGTTTTTTTTTTTTTTTTTTGTAAACTTGTGAACTAGCAACATAAAGACATCAACATCTCTCTGGCAGTACTTGAACATGTTAATAATTTCTGATGCTGTAACTGGGTTTTCTTTTATTTTAAATTGGTATTCACCCCCACCAATGAATGCTGATAACAGCATTAAAATGAAAATAAATAAATAAAAATGTGACAAAAAGAAATCGAGGGACATTTAGAATAGAAAGAAATTTGCGATTAATCGCGATTAATTATGAGTTAACTACACCAAAAATGCGATTAATCGCGATTAAATATTTTAATCGCTTGACAGCACTATTAATTAGATGAGCTTAAAGTTTGTTTCCTTCTGCATTAGCAGGACCTAGCAAAACCAAAAAGCATTTTCCCAAACGTGTAAAATTGCTTTTACAATTTTTGTGTCGCTCCCTGAGTCAAATTTGAGGTGAGAGATAGAAGGAAGTTGATGCAGCTGCAGAACTCAATTGTGCATTTGGAGGTTTCCGCCACTGGGCTACGTTCAAAAACTCCAGGCAAAGTCGAGATTTCTATAAACACACTTTTTCAGTCTATGACAGAATGCGCAAATGTTAGTTAGCCAATTTTATTTCAAATTGTGCCAGCTTTATGATTTAGTCCTAGGCCTACTTGCTTATATAGTATGATTATGTGTTACAGGTGTAACGGGCGTTAGCTCAGCCCTATGCACCCACTCTGCGCTGTGTGTATGCAATGAAGACTCTACGCTGAACTCAGGAATCAGACTGGTTTATTCTCTCCAATCGACCTGATGAATATTGAAAACAGGAGAGCACACACACGATGACACACGATCACCCTCAAAGTCCTCTCTCAGTCAGATAGAACAGCAACTGACGAGAGGTCAAAAATCAACAAAGAAAACTTATCGGACGGCTGTCACAATAAAAGTCCAAAATGAAAATGCATGATAACACTACATAATTATACTCTGTTAAAGAGTTTTGGTGAGATTTCATTCACAAAGTAAAATGCAATTTTAACCTGGTTACACAGGCATATCTGTCTTGCCACTGAGTGGGGTAAATTTCATTTGCTAGACGCAGTTGTGTTACTGACGTCATTGTTAGGAGGATGTTTAATAGCTCTTATTGCGCTATGTTTGGCTTAGTTTTCCGTCCAATCACAGAAAGGAAGAGTTATGGACCTGCATGCAAGCAAGTACTTGGATCAGAGACCATATATTTTTTTCTAATTCGATGAACCACTTCATAGGACGTAGACAATACATCACTTTACAGCTGCAAAATAAAATGAACCACATGGTTCACCTGAGGTAACAAACAGCATTTAAAAGAAACAGATAATCGGTCAGGCATCCAGCAGAATATCAAGACCTTCAAGGTAAGCGTATACTGTCACTTAAAATCAGTTTTTTAATGTTTGGAATTTTCATAGGATGTTTTCTAATGCAATATGAAATATACAGTTAGTGAAAAAAATACAGTTTAGTGTTCTGAGACCATTATGTAAGGGATAACGGCCGCCGAGGTGTCCCGATATAAGAAAAATAATGGACGAGGCGAAGGCGAAGAACAGCCCGACGGTGCAGCCGAAGGGCTATTTACCTACGCCAAGTCCATTATTTTTCTTATATCGGGACACCTCGAAGGCCGTCATCCCGCTTATTACCCGGTTGCAACTAAAAAGTATAGACGGTAAACAAGTGTTTAAAACATAAAAGTAGCATGTGGCTCCGTTTAGAAGATCCGCAAGGCTGCATTCTAATGAGCATCGATATGGAATGCTGGTTACCCAACAATGCCTCAGGTGTCCTGTTGTCAAGAATTAACGGACACGTTTTTTTTCCCTATCTTCTTCTGTCGGATTAACCATCAACATCAACCCTGGAAGAACTGTTCAACTTTATCGACCACCAATTTTATAACCTGGACGTAATGGCTTCCGAACCCGGCAGCAAAAAACAACCCAGACGTGACTACTCCACGGAAACTGAACCTGATGACAGCTCGATACAGGTCAGTCTACTTGAATCCATCAACTCCAAACTTGCAATATTGGAACTGTTACACGCAGATATAAAAGACCTCAAAGCCAGCCTCAAATTCTCCCAATCCCAAATAGACACACTCCAACTCGAAAACCGAGAACTCAAAACTACCGTCGATAAACTCTCCACTCAAGTCACCTCTCTAACTACCGAAAATAAAGAAATGAAAGAAACTACTGGATTTGCAATGTCGTAGCATGCGTGAGAACTTAATTTTCTCCGAAATCGAAGAAAAAAATGACGAAAATGTAGAACAAGCAATAAAGGATGCAATCCTTTGCAATCAGCCCTAAAGATTTCTCCCAAATCCGTCAATGGGATCACTTTTCACCGCGCACATCGCATAGGCGCAAAAAAACAACACTGGTAAACCACGAAATTTGAACATTTCAAGCAAAAGGAATTTGTTAAAAGTAAAGCAAAGGAACTTAAAGGAACCAACTATGCCATTCATGATCAATACCCAAAAGCGATTTAAGAACGCAGGAAAATTCTTCTTCCACTTATGCGGAGTTACCAGGAAAAGGGAAAACGAGCAAATATTGCCATGGACAAATTGTATGTTGACGGGGTCCTCTTTCGGGACCGCAGCATAACTACTTGGCTATGATGCCCACCAGTAGGCCCATAGCAAAATCCTGACTTTGCACCTCGCTGTCTCAGCTCTGTGTAACCGATGCTTAGCTCTAACGTGATCGACCTCGATAATGTCTCTGTCTCTCGCTCTCTATCTCTCTCTCGCTACTGTCAGCGCTCTCTCGCTGATCATGCTCTCTCTCTCTCTCTTATGTAGCCTTCTGTATGTTTGTATGTATCTATGCTATTCTATGTGTCTGTCTGCCTGTCCACGGTATATGTTATGCATGTTATGTTGTTGTTGGCACAACAGCATTCATCCCTCTCCTTTCCCTGTATTACTCAGACACAGACACAGACCTCAGACCTTTCCCCTCTCTCTCCCTCTCCCACACACACACACACATACTCTCTCTCTCTCTCTCTCTCTCTCTCACACACACACACACACACACACACACACACACACAGCACATTTTCTTATCTCTCATGCCCATTAGGCTAAATTCATAATATGGCTTCACTTACATTTTTGTCTTGGAACATCCGTGGAATTGGATCTCAGGCTAAGAGGATCAAAATCCTAAAACATTTAGACAATTTAAAAGCAGACATATGCCTCCTCCAAGAAACCCACCTTTCAGAATCAGATTATACCCGTATCAAATCATCACAATTCAGTCATCTATTTTCAGCACACTACAATACAAAACAAAGAGGAGTCTGTATTTTGATCCATAAAAAAAATCTCTTTCACTCTTAATACCACTATCAAAGATCCAGAAGGACGTTATATTATCATAAACATCTCAATCAACAGCACCCCCATCACAATTGCTAATGTATATGGCCCAAATACCGATAATCCAGTTTTCTACCAGAACCTTTTCAATTCCATTTCAAACCTATCCGACTGCCCCATCATAATAGCAGGGGACTTCAATACTGTATTAGACCCAATAGACCCTTTCTGTGTTTGTAAACATTCCGTGTTCTAACATTCTATAAACTGCAACTGGAGGCAGAAAGCTATCAGAACCAATACAAAAGTGACCGTTTTCAGCACTGCCTTTTAATTTTCTGCCTCCAAAACTCAATTGTGACGTAGCTTCAAAGGCTATGTTCAGACTGCACTCCAAATCTGATTTTTAGCATATCTGATCAACATCAGATCTCTCTATCGACCGCGTTTACATTGCTTGTCATATCGGATCTCCATGCCACTAATCACCTGCCATATCCACGTGGGTTACTATGGTACCCCAACGCATCATGCCCACAAATAATAAACAAACCCGCGGAGGGTAGAATGCTGGTTGTTTCTCTCTCAGATGGTTAAGTGGGGCCGTAGCACACAGCTACAAGTAACAAGGAAGTATCAGAGATGGAAGAATAAAGTTACTCATCTTTATTTCAGTGCATCAATGCAGTCCAGCACAGCTGTTAGTTGCCTTTCTGATGCGTGGTTGAAAACTTTCACTGACGTTGCTTTCCACACGCGAGGTAAACCTTGCTTTCCACACGCGAGGTAAACTCCAACTTGCGGCAAATCCATAACGCGCACTGACACGTTGTTATAGCAAACGACACTGTTTTTTAAAAGGAGAATTAACATTGATCTCTCACTTCCGTCCATCTGCATTCCACGTGTTGATGTTTGTGTCACGTGACAAATGACGCAAGTGACACGGTGAAATCTTATCCCATGTGGAAAAGCTGTTCAGATCGCAGCATATCCGATATGAATCGCAATTGACACCACATGGGTATGTAGGGCGTAACAGATTCGGAAAAATCGGAATTCATGTGGTTTTCTGCTGTTCAGACCACTCCGAAATCAATTCTAGATACAATCTGGATATGAAAAAATCGGATTTGGGATGCCAATCTGAACGAGGCCAAAAAGGGTCTATAGACCGATCTGATCATTCCAAAAACAAACGAATCTGGAAATCTACTAAAACAATAAAACAGTTCATGAGTGATTCTGGTCTTGTCGACAGTTGGCGGCTTCAGCATCCAGACTCTAAAAACTACTCTTTCTTTTCTCCAGTCCACCATTCTTACTCCCGTATTGACTATTTTCTAACCAGTAATTCCATCATGCCGAATATCTCTGACTCAACAATACATCCCATAATTATTAGTGACCATGCTCCGATTACAATCAAATGGAACCAAAACAACCCACGTAAATCTGTTAGCAGATGGCGCTTTAACACTTCTCTCCTCCAGGACCCAACATTTAACAGTTTTATTAGGGAAGAGTGGGCATTCTTTCTAGAAATGAACGACTCCCCTGGATCATCACCCTCCCTTTTGTGGGAAACAGGAAAAGCAGTGCTCAGGGGCAGAATTATTTCATTTTCAGCACATAAAAAAAAGAACAGGAAACTGAATTAATTAACAAAATCAAACAATTGGAAGAGATCAACATAAGCAACCCAACTGAAGAAACGCAGACTGAATTAAGAAAATACAAATTCCAACTTAATGAAATACTCAACACACCCAATTCTTGATCAGTCGTTTAAGGCAAGAACATTTCCATCACAGCAATAAATCAGGTAAATACTTAGCAAATCAAATCAGACGGAACAAAGAAAAAGCAACAATCCCAGCAATGAAGAACTCAGCAGGGAAGCTAACAAACTCACCTGAAGAAATAAACCAAGTCTTCTACAATTTCTACAATACATTATATGCCTCAGAAATAAAGCCCAACCAGAATGCTATAGACTCTTTTCTCAACAGCATCAACCTGCCTCAACTCAATGAAAACCAAAAAAATAATCTTGATGCACCTTTAACTCAGCAAGAACTCTTGAATGCTCTCAACCATATGCCAAATAATAAAGCACCAGGTCCCGATGGCTTCCCTGCTGAGTTCTACAAACAATTCTGGTCCATACTATCCCCACTTTTCATTAAAATGATTCATGAATCAAAACATAAACAAAGACTCCCAGCTAGTACAACCACAGCTTCAATTTCACTCCTCCTCAAACCCAAGAAGGACCCAACATTACCTTCCAGCTACAGGCCAATCTCCCTTCTCAATGTTGACAATAAAATAATCACCAAAGCATTAGCACACAGGTTAGAAAACATCTCCCCATCCATTATCCACCCAGATCAAACCGGTTTCATTAAAGGCAGAATCTCCTCCTCTAACACCCGCAGGCTATTTGATATCATTCATCTCTCTTCAACTTTACAAGAACAGACAGTAATCGCTACTCTTGACGCAGAGAAAGCTTTTGACAGGGTCAATTGGGACTTCCTGTTTTCCACATTAGGGAGGTTTGGTTTTGGGGAGTCGTTCATTAATTGGGTTAGAATTCTTTACACTACTCCTTCAGCCACAGTAATCACCAACGGACTAACATCACAAAGTTTCACTCTACACCGGGGAACTAGACAGGGATGCCCACTCTCCCCTTCACTATTTACTATCTTCATTGAACCCTTAGCTGCCGCCATCCGTCAGAACCCCCACATCAATTCAGACTCCGAATATGCACCATAAGATCAGCCTCTATGCCGATGACATCCTTCTCTTTCTTCAAGACCCCACATCATCAGTTAAAGAAACCATCAAACTCATTGACTCGTTCTCCACCATTTCAGAATACTCAATTAATTGGTCTAAATCAGCAATTCTCCCATTACACTCTAGCAGTTGGGATGTGACAGCCCACGCACCGCCTATCCCACTTTGCACTAACCACATCACTTATTTGGGGATAAAGGTTTCCCCCAGGCTGTCAGACCTATTTAGTCTAAATTTCACCCCGCTTCTGAACTCCATAGACAATGACCTCCAACGCTGGATGAATCTTCCACTTTCCATCATGGGCAGAATCTCAGTTGTAAAAATGTCAATATTACCCAAAATAAACTATCTTCTCACAATGATTCCAACACAGCCCACCCCAACATGGTATAAATCACTAGACTCAATAATCTCAAAATTCTATTGGAAAAACAAAACTCCCAGAATCAAACTGTCCACTCTCCAGAAATCCAAATTACTAGGAGGCCTAGAGGCTCCACACTTCCAACAATATGCCCTAGCCAATCAGCTCCAATTCATATACAAGTGGTTACACCCCTCCCCCTCAGACATCACCTGGTTAGACTTGGAACAAATCTTCTGCAAAGATATCCAGATTTCAGACCTCCCTTTCTGTAGCCAAACAGTCAAAAAGCATCCATCTTTCAAAGCACCAACAATATCATCATGTCTGACAGCCTGGTGGAAATTCTACCACATCACTGAGTCACCATTAGCACCTTCAATGCGCACCCCAATATGGAATAACCCCGACTTCACTGTTAATAAAAAAACACTTAACTTCCCCACATGGATAGGCAAGGGCATCACTCAGCTTCACCACATCATTCAAGACAAAAATCTGGTCTCATTCACCGACTTGGTCCAGAATCGCGGCATCGGGAGTAATCACTTCTTAGAATATCTGCAAATTAAGTCATCTATCCAAGCTAAAATCAATATCCAGTCAGCCAACCTAGACATCCCACCTCCAATATTGGAATTGATCAACATACCTTCTCCCAAAAACTCCTCTCCAAAATGCACAAACTTGTATCTCGTCAAGACATAACTACAAGCCTACCATTCCACAAATGGGAATCTGATTTGTCCTTTACTCCCGATGCCGACTTCTGGACCCAAATCGGCAAAAACATTTACCTCATGACAAAAAATTGCAACCTTCAACTAATACAATACAAGACACTTCACAGATTCCATTTCACTGCACAGACATTGTCCAAAATGGGTTTTGGTTCTGATTTATGTACTCACTGCACCGAAAATAAACCAGACACATACATCCACGCTATTTGGCAATGCACTCCAGTCAACCAGTTTTGGGTTAATATCACGGATTCACTCTCGACCATCCTGGGCTGTCACATCCCAGCAACCCCGTCTTTATGTATACTTGGTGATACAGCCATAATCAATTCAAACACTCTATGCAATAAAATATTGCTAGTGGCCCTAACTGTCGCCATGAAAACAATCCTCATGAACTGGAAATCAAGGAACTCAATAAATGTCACTCATTGGAAAAACCTGCTATCCTTGGTCCTCATTCATCACTTTCCATCAGTCTTGACCCTCTTTGCCTGAGATCCAAATTTAATAAACAAATTTAATAAGCAGCTTCACACCCAGATACTTCACAGCAGCCACAAACACTAAGTAAATAGCCACAAACACTGGGGGTAGTAGTTGTTGCACTCTCATAATTCTCATAATCTCTCATAGTATTATTAATATTCTTTTTTTTTAAATTTATTTTCTCTCTCTCTCTGCGTTCTCATCAGCTCCTTTCTGGTCTGGCCCTATGCTGCCTGGGCTCCGTGGGTGGCTCTTGACTGGGTGCTGTGTGGTCGGCGTCATTGACTGGTTCTGTCTGTGGACACTGGGCCGTGGCGCCGTGCGTCTCACCCGCCCCCCACCCCTCCTCCGGGTGGTCCTTTCGTTCCTCCCCGCACACTCACATACACGCCTCTGCCAGAGGGCATTCCACATGCCTTACTCTCTTTTAAGTACATTACACTTTAGATTGCACACATCAGAACTCCACCAATAGTAAAAACAACAACACAGACTAGGGCAAGGGGGGTATGTGCGTTGATGCTTGAGCAGGTGTCTCACGACACGCCTCCCTTCTTTTAATGCTTACATTCAAGAGGAGGCTTATATTTAGGTAAACATAGGGTAGGTGTGTCGTACAGAGGGAAATCTGGGCAGATTCTCTCTCTGTCCGTCCACTTATTTTAATGCAACTTAACGGAGAAAACACTCAAACTAATCATTTTACATTCAAACTTAGGACAAGAGTGGCATGTTGGTTGGTGGTCTGGTTGGAGGTGTGGTTGAGTCCCTGGGGGGGCGGGGGGGGGGGGGGTGCAGATGCGCGGGGACCGGGGTCCACCTGGCACGCAGGGCCGCTCATCTGGCGCCTCAACATGGCATACCTCGGGTAGGAGTGGGGCGTCTCTGAAGCCATGCATGGGGGAACGGGCAGTCTGAGCAGACAGTATTTTTATTTCATTTTTCACAGTATGACAATAGCATTCACTCGTTCTGAAATCCTCATCCTTCCTGGTCCAGTTACCATCTCCCCTGGCCTTCAGTTAGCCAGCATAAATGCACCAACTCACACACACACCCACACCCACACAAACACACACACATACACACACACACACACTCACTCTTTTCTCTCTCTCTCTCTCCCTCTCTCTCTCACACTCACACACACACACACACAAACACACACACCCTCACTCATATACTCCTGAACTTCGTTTTACCCCCCTTTCCCCAACCCCCACATTCCAAGAACCAGCATCCATAACTTTGTTTTTACACACACACACGCACCCCCCACACACACACACACGTTCCATATCTGCAATATTGCGCAGCGTCTGAGTTGTTGTTTGTATTCTCTGTCTCTGTTTGTATGTACTGTACTTGTGTCTACTGAGAATGTGTATTGTATTGTTACATGTTACATGTTTTGTTGCTACATTGTCACAGTTTTGTTTGTAATGTCGTTCTTGTTTGCAATAATGTCAGGACCACCAGGCTCGTATGATGGCCAAGACATGAAGGGGAGACCACACCGACTTAAAATAGTAAATAAAGCGTGTTTATTAAAGTAAATAATGCATATCAGTAAATGTAGTAGTTAACCCAAAAGTGTGGTGTACATCAGTAGATGGAGTGTGGTGTAAGAAAAGGTGTAGCGCTGAGGAGTAGGGCTCCAGCCAGCCACCAGGATTGATGGCCCGAGCCGAATGAGGAAAAGAGACAGAGGAACCAGGAAGGCTTCCTTAAGAAGGCCTCCCACTGAGCCTAGCAGCCAGGCCAGGCTACAGCTCCACCTAAGGGCCTGGGGACAGATGGACAGACAGTTCAAACAGACAGGACAGGCCCAGAACACGACCAGCAAGGCTGGGGCGTCACAATTAAAAAAAAAAAAAAAAAAATTAACGGACTCCCTGACAGCCAATCAGAAAACAGTATTCCATTCCCCGGGTGATAAAACCTGATACACACCTGATTTGATGATTTCTCATGAATATATCCATGTAAATCAACATGACAATGGAGGTTAATGTTTTGAATACTATACTTGATATATTCCACTGAACTTTTTATTCTGATTACAAATTGGTTTTGCAATTTCTTGCATTTTATTTTTATTTATATTATTATGAATGAACAATGAATAATAGCAGATAGCTATTAATTGTTCATAAACTACAACAAAGTAGAAATGTGACAGTTACAAATCTGATTAGATTTCTTCTCTTCAACAAAATTACTCACCTGGCTACGCATGTATGCAAGCTGGCTAAAAACAAAACAAAAAAACAACATCCGTTTCCTTTACTGCAATAAAGTGATACAAAAATATTGCTGTCCAGCACAACGGACCAAATAGCTTTTGGTGTGTTTAATACAGTATTGTAGACATAAGTAACAGCATCTTTTAAAAATGGTAATGAATAGGCTGTTGCCATGTCCCCCATCATGCTGGGGCATGTATGAGAATGCTCAGTGTGATCCACAGCTTAGGGGTTATTACTGAAGATGTGTTAAGCTTTCGGTTTGGGTGAATAGAAAAACACTGACAGACAACGTTCGGTAAATGGGTTGGAAATTGCACCATACTGGTGAGAATAGAAAAATCAAAGACTGGGACAGAACACATAACAAGAAAGTTAACGGTATCCTATGGGTCCGTGTAACGCTTTGCAGTGCTTTGATCCATTTTTAGAATTTACATGAAAAAGATGAAAATTGGGTCCAA
>JAODXP020000884.1:0-21075 GCA_027497455.2 Sardinella longiceps | reverse complement strand
CATCTCTAAGTTGGCTTATATAGCCTATATTAAACTTATGAACTTGTGCTTACGTTTTTATGCCTACGTGTTGTCTCTCTCACATCGTTTAGCACGACACTTCTCTATGCCACTCCTCACAAGCGCATATAACGCACGCAAGTCATAGGCTATAAAATACATCGCATGAAATTCATCTAATGCTCTGAACTTTATGATTGATGTATTAACACGCATTATAAACTTTTTAAATTATTTTCATAAATAATCCTGTGGAAATCAGCTTTCTCCAACTTTGGGATGATGATATTAAATGTATTTGCCTAGCAATAATTTTAAAGTTGATCAACGCATGCACAGACATTTGTGCCTTGTAGTATAGGGACATGAAGAGTAGCCACATTCAAATTATTATTCAAATTATCTATAAAAATGTATTAAAATTAGGCTACAATGGCTAAAATTGCCTATGCTGTAGAATAGCCCAGCCATCTATCTTTTTATTGAACTATGAATAAAGACATGAGCAGGCATGGACTGGCCATAAGGCATACAGAGCAATGCCCGGTGGGCCGACTGTCATTTTTGGGCGGTGGCTGTCATAATTTGCTCATAATTTTCCAATTAAATCTCTGAAGTCCATGCAATGTGGCCAACTAACAGTTTTATTTTAGCCATTTTTGCCATGAAGTTATGAATGAAATCATGGCCAAAAATGCCTGGTCCACTCCCAGTATGCCCCCCCGCCCGCGCATAGTGTCCTTTTTGATGACATGGATGTGGCCACCCTTGTCACACCTTATAATATTGCATCACACCATAGGAAATTTCATGCATTTAGCATGATATTAAGCAATGTGTCTTAGTGTTAACACCCTACAACCATGCTGACTGCAACATAGCAGTATAGTTCTGAAGGTAACATTGACAGAAAATATTTTTTTGTTAGGCATTTTTTGGTAAAACCAGTCATACCAAAAGACAGTGGAAAACGGAACTGAAGCAAGAGTGCCAGATATACTGGATTTTTTGGAAAACATGAAGAAAGATAAATCAATTTGTAACTTTCAGTGTCCTTCTGAGGTATTGTCCTCCCCCCTGAAAGAAGAAGGATCCCCACTCTGCAATGGTCTCCGAACAATTGCCCGTTTAAAAAAATATGGTGTCAAACCATATGATATTGATTTCCGGGACAAAACATTTTTGTTAATAGTGGCTTCAAAATATTCTGCCTGAACTTTTAGCTGAGCACCCTTAAAAAGTCAACATCTGGGTGATCAATATATCATGGTATCATTATATGAAAATGAATACATTTTCTTGTTTTTAATCCAATTAATCATGACTCATGATGATGTACCCAGAGTAACTAATACTTAAGATCATGTGGTATTTCAGCAGGAGGTCATTAATGACAAACAATGAATTCATGTTAATTCCTGATAACTCATTAGACTTTCAGAGATGAAGTAATGCATGAATCATGAATTTATCATGAATGATTTCATGCATGAATTCATGATAATTCATGTACCATTACCGCAAAGTGTTACCAAAAAAGGCCATGTCGTGTCAACCACCCACATACACTCACACACTTCCATGAGCATATATTCACAGTTTTTGTTTTGTTATTAATCTCTCCACCACTTATCAACCCTTGACCTTCATTGCGCTTCCTTTCTGTTTTTCAAAAGAAAACAAATTTAAAGAAAAGGATCATCCACCTTTCCTGCTGATACCTGTGGTCAGGATGACTGTCTTCATGACTGAAGTTTATGTCAAAGTCCTTTGACTGGTCACTCTTCATGGACACACAGCTGGGAGCAGGAGAGTCTGGTCTCTTTTTCTGAATTGGTCTGTCAATCAAAACATAACATTAGAGGCTGCAGCTTGTTTTTCGAAAAACATACAGTAATGAATCATACTATAACAACCACCACACACACACACACACACACACACACACCTTTCAGGCTTACTTCCATGTCCACCAGCAGAGTCTCCATGTTGACTCATGTTGGTGGGAGAGTCACCTGCTACCTGTTCGAGACACAAAAGTAGGCTGTTGACACATTGGCTTGAATAGTGTTATTTATTTACACTTAAAAACTTGCAACTCATTCAGGAAATCCACGACATAAAAAAACAACTTTGCTGCGTTGGCAGGTTAGCGATATGGCAATGATTGTCGTCGCAAATATAGATAAAAAGCAGTCCAAAGCAATAATGTCTGACTGCAGCCTGCGGGAAATCCATATCCATTTTTGACGTCACCAATATAAACGTCACCAATATAAATATCCATTTTTAACGTCACTATAAATTAAATTCGACATCGAATTCGACACGTTCTAAAGCACTCTGTCATGCCCCAAAAGTTCCGATCAGCTGTTTTGACAATCGCGCGAATGCGTTCCAGTCAGAGTGTTCCGAGTGATCTGCGGCTTCCTACAGGGTGCAGCAAGATGTAGGCTACTTGTCTGCGCTGGCGAAATGTACAATAGTGGTAATAAGAAACTAATTAAAACACTATTCAAACTATAAATTCTGCAGCCTTCTGTCAATCCAGCTGCAGCGCTAGTAGGCTACTAACAAAAAAAAGAAACAACAATCGACATTATTGAACAGAGCCTACGGTGGGAAAGGAGATGCAAGGAATGGAGAGTGCTTTACTTGTCTGCCAAAAGGTATGTTGTATTTTCGTGGTAAACTTCTATTCTGTTAGCTACATAGTTTAACGTAGCCTATATTTTATGCATAACTTTGTTTGCTGGTGTAGGAAAAAAATGCTTTGCTTGCTACTTCAATCATGCAGCATTGTGTTGACTCCACTAGCTACGGTGAGCAGAAGTGCCAAGAAACTGGACTAACGTTAGCTAGGTAATGTGCGTCATGTTAGTAACTAACTACATCGTGGAATCACATTGCATTTCACTGTGGGCACGAAAGTAAAGTTTATCTTTGTGTTATTGAGTGATCTGCTCGTGCACGCACGCATTATACTTGGATAAAAAGTGTATGCTAACGAGCAAAAGCCAATAGGCTGAGGTTACTGTCTAAGTCACATTGGCTTTACCAGTAGATTGTGAGTAGCCTACTTTAGCTAGACCTAGCTGGTACAAACATCAGAAAAATATCCATGTCCATGTACATTTCAGTGTAGCCAATTTGTCATGCAATTATTATTATGGATGTAGATAGAACAAGTATATGCATGTGTAAGACTTCTAGAGAATATTGCTTTTAGAAAATTTAAGCGCTTTATGTAGGCTAGTACTAGTAGGGCAGTTACTTTTGAAAAGAAAGTGGCAAATTAGCCTACCCATTCTAGATCAGATCAACTTTTGATTTATAATTTAGTCGTTTTGTTTTTGGAGAGTTTGGTCAGAAGTGATGTTCTTTCATCCATGTGGATGTCAGAGACAATTGGATATCATATTTAGACAATGGGATTGTAAATTGAGACAATCTTTTATCATGAAACATTTCTTAGAGATTGAATTGAATTAGCCTAGAAATCTACACCTCCCCTAGCGGCTGACTTACACGTTGCTTATGAGATTGAATTGAATTAGCCTAGAAATCTACACCTCCCCTAGCGGCTGACTTACACGCAGGGTATAAAATTAACTTTTTGACCCACCTGCCAATGGCAGGTAAGGCCTGATCATTTACCGGCCAAAAATATTTTTACCAGCCACTGAAAAAAAATGTAAGCTTTTTAGAGAGACTTTTCTCTCAGCTGTCTCTATAACAAAAGCCATAATACAAACAAGTTCAAAACTACTATGGCACCTACTGGCTCCGCTTATTTCATTTCACATTAATGATGAAAGTCATAGGCCTATATGAAGCCGTCATATTTCTGTTGTCTGCCAATGGCAGGTAGCTTAGTTTTTGTTACTAGCCAAATCAAATTTTTACCCGCATTTGGCCGGTGGCGGGTGCTAATTTTAAACCCTGCTTACACGTTGCTTATGTTTCCTACAGTGGGTATGGCCTGATTTTTCTAGAATTGCGTGAAGCAGCATGAGTATAAGGAGTAGAAAATATTTTGCTCTATCTGTAAATTGCCAGTTGAATACCTGCCGTCTCTTCAGATGACAAGTCACTAGGGTACTTGTTTTTGTTTAAAAAAAATACAGTGTGTTGTAGGCCAATCAACCCTTTGACATATCTGGTGTCATGAAACATTTCACGAAGACTGAATTGAACAGTGTTGTTAATTTCATAATTCTAACAAAGTGTCTTGATACTGTGTTTCAGCTACAGTGAAGCAGAGTGAAAAGAAGTGAGAACTACAGAGGTCAACCCATTCAAGCCCCATCATAATCACGCTGCACTTCTGGCAGAAGGTCCTCTTTTGTAGAGGTCTAGGTAACCGTCCTCTCACTGCTCTCATCACACACACATGCACAGAGAGAGAGAGAGATAAAGTCCTATGCATGCGTGCATTCAGTGTATTTTGCGCATGAACATTCATATTATGACATTTACATTACATTTATGCATTTAGCAGACGCTTTTATCCAAAGCGACTTATAAAAGAGGGATAACAATCAAGCTACAACACAATACAAGTAAATGCCTACTGACCTCTGTAGTTCTCACTTCTTTTCACTCTGCTTCACTGTAGTTGAAACACAGTATCAAGATACTTTGTTAGAATGATGAAATTCACAACACAGTTCAATTCAGTCTTCGTGAAATGTTTCATGACACCAGATATGTCAAAGGGTTGATTGGCCTACAACACACTGTATTTTTCTAAGTGCTAGATCAGTGCATTCCAGGTAGTTGAAGGAACTAGGACAAGACGTGCTGAGTTTGTAAAGGTAATTCGTAAGTAGGGGGAGAATAACAAACCTGTTCCTAGTGCGGGTGCTGGAGAAAATTGCGGAGAGTTGCAGGTTGTTTTTTGTTTGTTTGTTTTTAATGCAGCACTATTTTGATGTGTTTGGTAGGTTTAGGTGGTGGGGCTGGGTGGTTGATAGCCATGCAGTGAGCAATGGCATATTGCAACTATAGGTTTTCTTTTATTTTGAGGTAATTTCCATCTAGAACTGCAGAATGCACATTATAGATGGCTAGTGGCAATTATGATTTTGGTAATCAACCCTTCATATGACTACATGCCATCCAATACAAAATATTATTCTATAAAGATATCTGCTTTAAAGCAAAGCATACGGGGGTGGTTGTTGCTTATCTCCCTTCAGAACGCCATTCTCTTCTCTGATTGGCTGCTAGGTGGCCATTAATTCCAGATAACCGGCTACTTTGGAAGTAGTTCCAAAAAATAACTCATCTAATAACTGATTACCGTTCCATATGAATGCCTTTCAGAATGGTAACTATAACAACAATAAGCAACCTTGTAGATCTACTTTCAACTGAAAGTAGTACCCAAACCGAACAGGTTAGCTTCTTTTAAATTTGAGTTGCATATTTCTTTTACGTTTTATACGCTTCTTCAAATATACGAGAGATAGATAGATATGGGAGATAAGCGGGATAACGATCTTCGAGGTGTCCAGTTATTCATTTATAATTGTCTTGGCGGAATAACCAAGACACTGCGGACGTCGCCGGAGTTCTAGATTCCACCTAGACAATTATAAATGAATAACTGGACACCTCGTCGGCCGTTATCCCTTACATATTCTTCCTCTTCATCATAGTCATCATCACCATAACCTTAATCATATTGGGCTTAATTGATTGCGCTGAGTAGATACATTTAAGCACTACAGTAAAATTGTGGCTGTAATGTTTGTTATGGTATACAATGAATGGCACAAGCCAAGTGAGAACTTTTGTGTGGCAACTACTCAGGTGAAATGATGTCACTAAAACACTAGAAAAGCAATCGGAAAGCCCAGACCTCCACCAAGGCGATAAGGTCACAGACAATCAAAATTCCAGATTGTGTTCTGGATCACCGATCACCACCAATCAGTTTTTACTTGTCCCAAAACACACTTTGTCCTTAGATTTCATCCAAATCTGTGCAGTACTTTTCAAGTTTTGTTGTACACAGACAGACAGACACACGGCGGTGAAAACATAACCTCCTTTAAAAATGTTAATCTAAAAATGTATAAAAAGCCCTCTAATAAGCATTGTAGTTCATACAAACAGGATTTGATATATTAAAACAGAGAAAAGATGCAGGCTAGCCTACTTGAAGTGAAAAAAATGTGATTGTTCTGAATTCTGGTAAACCAACAGATTAGGAAAACTGAATTGAGTAAGAGTTGTTCATTTCAATATTCAAACAAATTATATTGATCTGTTTTTCAGCTGCAGTGAAGCAGAGTGAATAGAAGTAAAAACTTCACCCCATCATCACTTCTGTCAGAAGATCTTTTCTTTTGTAGAGGTTTAGGTAACTGTCTTCTGTCTACAGTATAGCTGACACTGAGCTCATGGTGGTGACATCAGCGCCACTGCCTAAGGAGGTTGGTGACTTCCATCTGGAGGTGGATGGATGTTCCATCACTCCATCTACTGAAGTCCGCAACCTGGGTGTCATCCTGGACTCCACTCTGTCATTCCAGGCACACATAAAAAACGTCACCAAGTCTGCCTTTTACCACCTGAGAAACATCTCAAGACTTCGGCCCTCACTCTCCAACTCCGTAACAGACCCTCATCCACTCATTCATTTCATCCCGCTTGGACTACTGCAATGCCATCCTGTCAGGTTTGCCCAACAAAACCCTTGACAGACTGCAGTATAATCAGAACTGTGCTGCAAGAGTCCTTACAGGCACTAGGCGCTGGAACACATCACCCCCATACTGATGCAACTTCACTGCTCCCAGTCAAATCCCGTATTTCTTATAAAATTCTCCTCCTCACCTACAAATCACTTCATGCACTTGCTCCCCACTACCTTGCTGACCTCCTTCACCCTTCTAACCTACTAAGGTCCTTGCAGTCCGCTGACAGGTATCTTCTCGTCATCCCCCGCAGTAGACTCAGGACCTTTGGTGACAGAGCCTTCCATGTAGCTGCTCCCACCCTCTGGAACCAGCTACTCCTCCACATCTGACAAGCCCCATCTCTGGCCCTGTTTAAAAAGCGTCTTAAAACACATCTCTTCACTGTTGCCTTTGGCCTCTAGACCCTCCCTCTCCTACACAACACAAACACACACACATACACCTACATGCCTACATGAATTGTTAAACGACCTTGGGTATCTTGAAAGGCGCTTTATAAAACGAAGTTATTATTAGGAACACAGATACGCTGCGTACAGTAAGTGAGGGTGAGGTAGAGAGTGAGAGAGGCGTTGAGGAATAGCGTGACTTGAGATGACCTGAGACTTGCTTGATTATCTCTTGATTATCTCAGATATATAATTCAACTTTACTTTGACTTGAGACTTTGAATTGAGACATGTGGCTCGACTTTTTATTTAAATAATCTTTTAAAATTTACACTTTTATGTATATGTCTGCTGCAGGGACTGACACCAGAGCATGGTTGCTTGACTTCAGTAGGCAGGGTGCACTTGTAGCACAGGTATTCTTAAAAACATGCATTACTGAAAGTGCATAAATGGCAGCCCTGCGTATGCATTCAAATGTGTGTGCCTTCACAGAAGTTACTGTATCCTGTTTATCATTTATTTTAACTCATTCCCACCTCTTCTACTTCCACAGGCTGCATCATCATACTGTGATGGCCCTTGACTGACACCAGTCATCCTCAGTATGCAGAGAGACTGGTCACCCTGACACATGGCTGCACCCCCTCATTGTGGCAGCCCTGAATTAACATCCTCAGTGTTCAGTGACATGACAGCATACTCACACTATCACCTAATGACTTAATCATGTTTATTAATTGGCACACTGCACTTTGAGATTGCCTTAATAAAAGTGCATTACAAATAAAATGTATTTATTATTATTATTATTGTTGTTATTATTATTATTATTATGAACAATATGTGATCACAATAACGCCCTGCATTATTTTAGGTATTTGTCATCAGAACAACACATGCAGTTATATGAAATTCAAGTGTTGGTTGCTTTGTTGCTTTATGGAGAACTGTCCTGTTGCAGTTGGTCTCGTTAGAAAAACACTGATTTGTCTCTGCAGCAGATCTTATTTAGGCTACCTGTTTTCCTACATGCATTTCTGTTCATATTGCAAATGTGTTTGGTCATCATTTTCGTCGTAACAATTAAACATTTTATTGAAGAGTGTATTAGGCCAAGACCATAAATAAACCAGGGAACTGGAAGTCTTCTGAACTGTTCATTCAACACAAGTAGGCCTATAGGCTAGAGCTGGGAATATTTGCCCGAACCCGACGGGGCCCGACAGGACCTGCCGGGTTCGGGCCGGTTCGGGGTCTAATTTCAATATTCCAAGCGGGCCGGGCCCGGCTCGGGCTCGGGCTGAAAGCCGATGCGCGGCAAATATGCGATCACATACGCCTAACGTTCGATCTACAGGCATGCGTTAGTAGATGCAAAATGGATGTAGAAGAAGTGAAACGGAGATTAGCCCTTGGCGAATTCATGTTGGTCGAGCCAGTAAATGCGAGGTCGGAGGTGTGGAAACATTTTGAGCACGTTCACAATGAGAAAAACGAGGCAGTGGGGTATGTCAAATGCAAGAAGTGCGACGTGATGTTAAAGTATGACAGCAAGACAACTGGTAATTATTGCTGTTCTTATTTTTCTTTTAACTTTGGGCAGATAATTTATTTTAGCCTTGAAGTTCTTGAACTTCAGACATCTGTAGGCTAACTAATCTGAATAAAAAACGTAGAAATGTTCAGCAAAAATGACTCATTGTTGACTGCTTTGATATGCGCACAATTGAAAAATGTCGGGTTGCAAACGGGTTCGGGCTCTATGAAGCTGTCAATCATACGGGCCGGGGCGGGCTCGGGTGGAGTTCTCTCGGGCTGGGGCCGGTTCGGGTCTTAGTTTTAAGGCCCGTTTCAAGCTCTACTATAGGCTACGTTTGATTTAGGTGGATTGACACGCATCTTATAACTCAGGAGGAGCACTTCAGGACAATTCAGTCCATAGAAATGAACATCTACTTTTCGTTGTGATTAACAAATGGTCATGTGGTGCTTTTATTTTAAAACTGCATAGACACAAACACGAGTAATTTCGTTTCCTTATGAGATCGGTTGGTACATTTTTAAGGTAAGTTTTGGTGGTGTGTAGAGTTGACAGTAAAGGGTGTAGGCCTACATTTAACGATCGTTGTTTGAGGTTGTGGTATCAAAACACGTCTAAATTCCGTATTTTCGATTCTTTCGCGGTCTTTTAAGTAGAAACAATCGCCTATTTATTCAATTTGATTTAAACTTTAGCAACTACAGAGTGTTTCCGTACATCAAAGCAAACAAATAGGGTCCTTCGTCAAGTAGGAAAAGTGACGTCAACTATGGATATGGATTTCCCGCAGCCTGCAGTCAGAGGCTTCTCGTCCAAAGGTTAAAAGTTGTTCTGAAAAGTAAAAATCGTATAAGACTGAATTCTCGAACAAGCAGGTTTTAAAATGTCTTTACCTTTTCCGCCGATAATCCACACTTTTGTCAATACACAAAATAAATGTGACGCCCAGTTAATTTGTTCTCATTGTAGAGTACGATACTTTCTTCTTGTATGGGGCTGTGAACACCAAGGAGGTTATATATAAACTGGAGACAACGACTAAGTCCCGCCCTCCATACAACTGAATGGCCGAGGCTAGGCTAGTAAATGCGGTGAATTGACAGTCAACGACATTGTGAACACTGGGGAACAGGCCACGGCCTTGTCCATGCGCAAAGTTCCTAAGCTGGGAATGACGCATGGACCAACACGATTTTACCGGATACTCTGTCAAAAAGAGCTTCGTCCACCAGTTCAGAGGGTGGCGATATTGCACACATTTGACTGGGCACGTAACAAGAAGAAAACAAGTTGCTCGAGAACGCGCACGTGTCTCGCCCAGAAGCGCAACTTAATTTCATTGGATGGCAGAGATGCGTCGAATTGAGAAGCACTTCGGCATGGATTCTTGTGTGCCTGAAGTTCTGTTCATCTGCAACTTCCCAGAAAGGGTAAGAAATTTGTATGGAAATGTATTAAATACGTAATATATACTTCAAAAAAGGAGCCCTTTCGTATCACTGTAATTTAGTGACATTAAACTAGCATGGAAACCGCCAAAATGCGACACGAATTACAGCTTTCCTTCGGTGTTCAAAGTTAATGCAGCCATTAATGATAACAGTACAGTGGACAATTATAATTATAGCTATTGGTAATTATAGCTTGCTAATGTATGACCTATTTCGAAAACATTTATGAAGAAATTTACGTAGATGGATGGTAGGCCTACATGGTAGTATGGACTGAAGATTACCATGTGTTTCTGTAATTTCCCCTGGGGGAATCAATAAAGTATCTATCCAGAAGGTGGCAATACTCGTGTCACCGGTCAGCCTTGTGTTAATATTTTGATTAGGCTTTTGATTGCTTCAGGTGTCAATTTGTTTGGTTCAAACTGTAGTGCTGTAGCATTTGAGATTGTCAAGGGGCACCGAATTATGTCAGTGCACACAATTTCAAGTTTACTAGATGCTGGGTATGTACACACCAGTTTGCATGGATGCATATTTGGACACCTGACATTTTAACCTTCAGTTAGTTTCCAGATGTAGGCTACTGTAACCTTCCTAATAGCTGTTAAAATGAGCACAGACAGGGAGAAAGTGAGACACAAGCATACTCGTACTCAGAGATTTGTTTCAGTACACTTTATTGTAAAATAAAATTATCACCTGTTGCAAGGATAAGGAAGTGGGCAAACATTGTTAGTGAGCATTGACCATTTTTCACTGTACAGCTAATGTAAGACTGTTACTCAACAGATTTCATTGAACACTACCAAATGGTATTGGATTGGCCCATTGAATGCCACAGAATATTCTGGTGAGGACCTTTTAAACTGACTTGTTCAGAAGTTAACTACTCAAAAGCCATTAAAAATTAATTTTGCATTTTTTCAAAGCATGATATTCTTACCAAACAGCATATAAACAACAATACAGATCAGTTGGCCTACTTTGGTGGAAAGCCCACTCACCACGTCAAGGTAGAAGCCAGGAGTGGGTTTGTTAGTAGGACATCACAAAAGACAAGACGGTTTGTTAGTGACAGGACACAACAGACAAACATTTACACATAGACAAGCCTGTGTAGGCAACATTCAACACGAAAAAAAAAAAAAAGTCCAATGACTCTTTTAAGCGCCCATTAGTTTGTTATGCAAATTCAAATAAGGAAAAATTGTGTTAAGACGCAGTAAGTCAAAACTAAAGACTGGGGCTTGACAATGGTACAGATGAACAAAATTAAGGAGTTTGCTGTACCCAGTAGTAAATAGCAAAGGCAAACAGACCATTTTTTTTTTTTTTTTAGGGCCCCAGCTTCGCACAATAGACCATTGTGTGCACACTCAATAGAAAAATCACCTCAGATCTCTGCAAAGGTACTGCAAAGATACCGTTATCACTGATAATTATCATACTATACACCAAGTTTGGAATACAGCCTTTGAATAGCTCTTCCATTGTTTTTTTCCCCGTTTGTCAGGTGATGGAGACGTGTGGACACCTTTTTTTACCAGCAAATGCATGTGGTTGCATTCCACAGTGGAGTTCAGTGACCCTTAAATGCCCATTAGTTTGTTATGCAAATTCAACTAAGGGGGGAAAAAAAGAAAATTGGCGTTAAGACGCAGGCAATCAAAACTAAAGAGTGGGGCTTGACTATGGTACACTATGTGCACCAAAACTAAGGAATTTCTTGTACCCTGTAGTGAAATAGTAAAGGCAAACAATGAATTTTTTTAAGGGCCCCAACTTTGCACAATAGATAATAGTGTGCAGACTCAATAGAAAAAAAAAACACCTCAGATCTCTGGATCTAAGGTACTGGAATCACTGATTATTGAATAATATCAGTTTAGAATACTGCCTTCGAATAGCTTTTCCCTTTATTTTCTCTGTATGCCTCTTTGCCAGGTGATGGAGGCGAATACGACAGAACAGTGAGGACACCTTCTTCACCAGCAAGTGGATATGGTTGCATTCCACAGTGGAGTCAAACATGTGGTTGTGCAGCTCGGGGAATAGGTTGTGATTATAGCAGGCGGCAAGAACCTTCTTCACAACAGCCGATGTTGTGCCAAGTCCCCTCGGAAGCTGACCACCAGTGATCTTCAGAAGGTGTTGGAACTGCATCTCTGTGGTTCGGCACACTGATGTAACACCTAATGATGGCTTGCAGAGGCCACCTCTGTCCTTTAGAGAGACAAATTGATGTACTGCCCAGGTAAAAAATAAATATATTTTATTGTACTAAAAATACACTTGAAGACCAGTAAGTACAATGTAAGTATATTGAAATTTTTTTGTGCTAATTAGAAGTGATATTGATATACACTATGAGTACACTAATTTTTAGTATATTTTTTCTTTAGTTCAACTCCAGTGTATTCAAAAAAGTATACTAATTAGCTCTAATTTAAAAATACATTATCATTGCACTAAAATAGAGAGTACTTTCTCAAAAATACATATAAATAATTTATTAGTGCATTAAATAAAGTGTGCTTTGAATACTCTGAAAAGAAAGGTTTCTTTAGTAAACTTCTATGTGTTATTCTTGAGTTCATTTTTAATTACACTCCTTTAAAAGTATATTATAAACATACTAATTGCAAGTATATTTTTAACCAGTTGTGCTTAAGTATGCATTATTATTAGTAAACTTATGTTTACTTGCACTTAAACTGGTCTTTAATTAAATCAAAAGAAGTGTACTAGTCAAGATATATACATGAGTATTTTGTTAGCATAATATTTCAAAGTATGCTTTGAGTGTTATAAACATTGATTCACTTTTAATGTATTTCTTTAACCTTCTTAGTTTAATTTAAGTGGATTTAAAAAAAATACAATTTAAGATTAAAATTACAAGGTACATTTTAAAGTATTTGTACTAAAGTGGATATGATTATTAGTACACTATCCTGTGCTATCTTTAGTTTAGTATGCTGAATTAGCCAATTAGTAGGCCTATGCAATGTGTCTGAAAGGTTATTTTTTAAATGTACTCATAGTGTACTGCAGGTAGAATTGAATAATTATGCTTAAATATATATACAGTATACACAATTTAAGTATTTTAAAAGTAGATAAACTACAATTCATTTGAGAAGTGTAATAACTTTACTTTGCCACTAGGCTATATACTTAAACATGTGTAATGTTTAGGTTGTTGTGAGTACACTTGTACACATCTAGAATCTAGTCCAGGAGTCAGTTTCCCAACAGCGTCGTTGCAAACTAACGTAGCAACTTCCGTGGTTGGAACGACGGTTGTCCGGCATTTGTGTTACCCAAAGCTGTCGCTAAGACTACAGTCTTTACAACTACAGTCGCTGGAACTTAGTCGTTACAACCACAGTAGTTTCACTGTCGTTAGTGTTTAGAATCGTTCCCCAACGGCGTCGGATGACCTTACCATCGGATGTGGGACTGTAGTTGCAGCGACAGGTGTATAGCTGTCGTTAAGCCTCTTCCTCGTCTGTTTGGGTCTTAAAACTGTCAAATTGAGCATCATTTGATGCATTACCCCCACCTACAGGATTAACTAATTCCCACTTCAACTTCACCATGTGGTAAGATGCAACTGTTTGAAACACAAATGCTCCAGTTATCCATAGAAGTTTCAAAGAACAAACAAAGATAACTAACAACACGTCACCAACCATCACAAGTAGGCTTCAGCATGTCAAATATATATATATTAAAAAAGACGACTTTGTTCCCGCCTGGATTCGAACCGGAGATTTGACAAAACACCACTATGCTGCCACAGGTGTGCTTGACCTTAACCCTCATCACCACCGTTCCTGATAATTGGATTGAGGCACAACTCGTAATTGACTATCAAAAGAAGTACGTTTTTAACTTTTTTTTTGTTTTGTATGGAGACTCATTAAATAACGTGGTTATCATCAAATAGCCCATACAAATTGAAACACTGTCATGTCGGGGAATATTATCTACCACTACCACTAGGTTTATCATTGTGTAGTTTATTTATCAACACTAGCGATTTTATGAGCTTAGTGATGCTACAACTTTAGCCATGCTATGTTGACATGCTTTTTGCAACGAGTGCTTCCGAATTCTCCCCGAACGCTGCCGAAACATCTGGGAACGATGTAGTTAGAACAATGTAAGTTGTAACCAATGTCGTCAGGACTAACATGTTACGACAGAACTTCAAGCGCGTTGGGAATTGGTCGTTGTTTGCCATCTTTATCGTTAGTAACTGCGTCGGACAACGGTGGTTAGCTAGCATCCGTCGGGAAACGGAGTCCAGTATTGCAATGTAAATGTTTTTTAAACATGTTTTCAATGCAATGTAAAGGCTATTTCAAGTGATTAACAAGTTTAATGTAGAAGTTTTCAACTAATATGCTAAAAGTACATTTTAGTGAAATTTAAAGGTATGCTAATTAAAAATGTAGCATAATCAACAATACACACTGTAAATAAAATTCTAGGCAATTGATGTTCTTACATAGATTTTCAAATGAATCTTACTCAAAAACATGATTTTTGTCTTACAATGAATTCAACTACAGTAAGTCTTCTTAACGCACTTCTCTCCCTACTTACACGAATTATAAAATCTCTAAAGACTCCATAGGCATGCGCATTAGGACCCGCTCTGGGGTTTCCTTACCCGTAAACAGAGGGCCTCTAACGTAAATTCAAAAGCGAAACTATGAGGGAAACATGCCTGTTCATGCCAGAACACCACACGGAATTTTCTTGCATTGAACATTTCTGGTGATTTTTTTTTTTTTCGGTAAGTGGTGTTTCATTGTTTGCAAATGTTGTCTATTCCGTTAATTTGCATGTTTATCATGGAGGCACGGTTTGTGTTGTCAATGTCAACGTTCGCTGGTCAGGTTCGCCATTAAAGAAGTTAACATCAATTTACAGATGGGATTTTAATGCATGGCCATCTTTATAGTGTTCCTAAAATAATGACACACATCCTGAATTATGTACAAGCGGCGAGTGCATTATGAAGGCGCTTTTGTGGGGAATATGAAATCATAGTAACTTATTAGCTAGCATAGCCTACTGGTAATTGCATTCATGCATGAAAATAATTCTGCCTGCCAGCAAGCCTGCTATAACGTTAACGGTAGTGAGACGTTAACATAAACAAAAGCCATGTGCTGTTTTTAACGTTATCAGTTGCAATGATACATTGGTGCAGCAGACATGAACTTTGTAGCGACATAAACTAGTGATATGGAAAGTGTAATGTATTCTGTTGAATAGTAAAAGTATTTCCAGGTTTTAGCACCACCTGCTGGCTATTTCTGTTATAGCAGAGAAGTCACTTCCTGTATTAGGTCAGGTTTCTCCATGCTTACTTCCTGATCGGCCATTTTGGTAAAATCCTCATGGAGAGTAGAAGCTGTGTTTTTCTTCTGTATCCATCTGTCTGTTTGAGCCTGCCAGAAGCTTTGCTTGTAAGTGGACTTGTTCATTTAAGTTTAAGCATTTGATATTTTCCTATATTGTGGAATTTTGTGCATTTTGAGCACCTTTGTAGGCTGTGTAAGATAAGCAGCTGAATTGTACATGCATATGGTCTCACTCAGTGAAATGTGCGTTATACTTTCAACTTATTTACACAGTAGCTTATATGTTTTATTATGAGAACTTTATGATTTGTATTAAGGCAATTAGACTAAAGGAAAATGTATTTTTGTTTAGTTTCACAGATCCCAGTGATTTGAATGTACTGTGCAAAGACATCCATGAGTAAAGAGAGTTCAACTTTATTCACCGCGTCCGTGGCATATGATTTCAACAATTACTGGCTGTTTAGCTATCTGTTAACTGGGTGCTAGGAACACGCACTTTAGAGGACAGAATAGAAAGCTTACTGTATATCTGGAATTCTAGTCATTTGATCTGCATTGATTTGTAGGCTAACCCTGTGGTCACACGGGAAGGCAACTGGGCAATTTGAACAAGCAACTCGGTTGCCAAGGAGGCGTGACTCGTATGAAGTTAGTTGCTACCGTTCGTTGCTAAAATATGCGTCTGGTAGCGACAATGTATATCTCCACAGATGTATTTTTTGAGTTACAAAACCCATGTTTTCAATTTTATCTTACCTCATTTGCCGCCTCGTTTTACAAAATATCAAGTCATAAGTCCTTAACTTCTTAGGTTGTCAACAGATAAATGCGATTTTTGAGTTAGCTCCGCCATGACAGGTGTCAGATAAAAATTCTTTTCGAAAGTATGCCGTCACGCATGGCTTCACTCTGATTGGCGTTTATGACAAATCGCCTGGTTAAATCGCCCAACTTTTGCAGAAAATAGCCTGCATTTCTATTTTTTCCCCGCCCACCAGGCGATCTGTTGCTCAGTTGCTCGCCGTTAATCGCTGTTGCCTACTGTCATTGAAAATGAATGGGAACTAGTCTCCCAACACCAGTAATATTATCGCCCGTGTGACCAAGGGGTAAGTTACATATTGAAACAATTAATTAAAAAATGAGTAATTTTACAAAAAATGTTATAAAACACACGCCAGTTTGTTTTCTTTAATGGCAACAATTGTCTAATTTAAGCCTCAAGTTATGGTAACAGACTTTACCAGATTGAAGCAATTAAAAATGTTTAATCCATCATCCAGGACACACAGAATGGAGGTTTCATACATTTTCTTCCGTCATTGGGACCACCAGATGGGTAGCCTATATTGTAGAAAAATTAATATTTTCCTTCCATATAGTTAAAGTGGATGATTACTGAAAATATATATTCATATTGTGTCTCTTGTCTGTTTGTGTTTCAGAAGTGTATTCTTGTCCATACAGAAGAAGTGACATTCATTTGTGAATTAATGGTAGCCTACATTGAACATTTCAGAACTAGCCTACTGACAGATTACCATCCTCTACAAGTTCAGCAGGTGGGGCGGTGACGGCAAGGATCCTCAATTCAAAATAACTGAAAATGGTATGTTGCCAGAGGTTTTTATTATACGTAGTTTCTATAATTCTACGGAACATTGTAATGATGCTAAATCTGGTTCCTGTTTTTTGCCCTTTTCCAGGTTTTGTTACATCGAATAGTTCTTTCTCCCGAAGAAGCCAAAAGACTCCAACTTGAAGAACTTCCAGAATCAGTTGACCAGCTAATTTTTGTGCTTAAAGAAAGACTCCAACTTGAGAGAGATTTTACTCTTCAATTTGAATTTTGATTTGATGCTGGCTGCAAAGACGTAGATGTGAACAGGAAAAGGTGTTGAGGAGATGGAGAAGATGGCCCATTCACTCTCAAAAAGCCCAAACGGGGAGAATTCAACCATGTCCCAGACCACCATGACGAAAAGGAAGAGGAGAGACTTGCTCTAGTTGAATAATTCCAAAAAAGAAAAAGTAATATGGCAAAGATACGGCAAATGATGGAGCTGACGTTTTCCCTTCGATGCAAGGAGATTGTGGAGATACAGCCCATGGTATCGGAGGTCAAGGAGAGATGGCCTGCACTGTTTAGTCTGGAAGAGGTAAGACTGTCTTTAATGGTAGAAGTTCCTTTGTGACTGGCCACATTCGTCAAAAACTTGAAAAAAAAAAAAACTTTTCACAATTTCAAATACCCTTTCTCCAGGACTTAATCTATGTTTAGGCAAGTAAGGTAACATCATGATGGTTTATGGTTTAATTTGCTACAGGATTATATAGTCATCTCTCCCTGGTAGATATTGTTCCATTAGTTTCACTGTAATTATTGCTCATTCAATTTATTTAAATTCTTAGTGAAATTGGTGGGAAAAGGGTTATCATTTTATGATTTTTCTTTGATTCATTAATTCCAGATATCTAAAGAATTTCATCGAATTACAAGTAAGGACCTCCTGGTAACCTTCCATACTTCCCTGGACAAATATGTGCTTCGGCTACTCAAGCTCTACCGGGCAAGAAAGGGAGCATTTGGCCCAGCAATGAAAGACCTCCTGAATAAGCTTGATGAAGAGGTGAGTTAAGTGCTTGAAGTATAAGTATGTTAACCCTTCTTTTTGGAACTGTCTGGCTTTCTGTCTTTAGCCATGAGCTTCATCCAAGTCACGAGTATAGACAAACCCCATTTGATGACGCTGACAATGAAAAAGATGGCTATGTTTTATTATTCTTTAAAGGAAAATACCGGAGTAAGTTTAAGCATAGCCCTGCTGCACGAGCCTTCTAACAGCAATATATTTAGTATGAAATGAAAGAATTTCAAACGGCATAGACCTAACACGAACGCGAAACACTTTACATTGAGTCAATGTAACCTCAGATCTTGCTTTCGGTTTCCAACAGCCAGATCCCATTGATTCAGTGTAAAGTGCCTGTTCACTTCTGTGTTTGCGTTCGGTCTGTGCTGTACCGAATTATTTTGTTCCACTTGCTAACTAGCGCATTTAGCAAGCTCTTTCAACAGGGCTATGCTTGAATTCACTCCAGTATTTTCCTTTTAATGATAACATTCATACTTAACATTAGCATTCATAATTAACATTATGTTGGTGACTGTCAACTTTTGGGATCTACTCTCACTACATGCCCAGGCTCTGGGTAACTTCAGCAGGTTTTATTGGTTTCCATGCTATTAAAATGTCTGAGAATAGTAAGTACAATTGGTTAAAGGAAAATACTGGAGTAAGTTTAAGCATAGCCCTGTTGCACAAGCCTTCTAACAGCAATATATTTTGCATGAAATGAAAGAATTTTGAACAGCATAGACCTAACGCGAACGCGAAACACTTTACATTGAGTCAATGTAACTTAAGATCTTACTTTCGGTTTCCAACAGTCAGGTCCCATTGATTCAGTGTAAAGTGCCTGTTCGCTTCTGCGTTCACGTTCGGTCTGTGCTGTACCAAATTATTTTGTTCCACTCGCTAACTAGCGCATTTAGCAAGCTCTTTCAACAGAGCTATGCTTGAATTCACTCCGGTATTTTCCTTTAAGGTTATTAGACATCAAGGCAGCCATACATCATGATGTGCTAATTACTGACTTGAAAAGATTTAATTTTATGAACAGAACATTGAAATGATCATTCCAAACGTTTCACAGTAGACGTGTTACAAGCAAGGTTCAAATTTTAATGTTAATTTTAACATTTTATTTTTAAAAGAATCTTCAGTTTCTTCATTATTATGTGAATGGTATTTGTGTCTGCGTATGTATTCCTTAGACAAGGGACATTGTGTCTCAGCGGAAGACAGCAGCTCACCCGTGAGGACACATCCAAGTTTTTCCTGAAGTGTTTGGTAAGTGATTGTCTGTGTTTAATGGACATTCAAAATGTAATGTAGCTGTGTGTTATGAACTATTTTTTTCTGCTCATTGTGTACACCATTTGTGGCGTTTTAGGAATGTTCATTCAATATGCTCCAACACACATTCCTTCATTCCATCAGCAGTTTACCAGTCCAAATATGTTTGGTTCAAGAATTGCATTTAAAACAGTGTGCTAATTGGGGTGGCAATTGATTGGTATTGCTAAAGGATTTCTTCCCTTTGCATTGGATACACTAACCTCTATACTATTCCCAGATCCCTGTGTACCATAATCTACTTACTGCATGAACATTGTGTAACCACAAAATCCACCGTAACACATACTGTACCTGTGTCCTTCTGACATTTCACACATCTAGACACTTAATTGGGTTACGTTTTGGCCAGTTGAATGAAAGTCAATAACTATTATAATGATGGTAAAATATAAGGGTTATTGTTTTCCTTTGCATTTAATAATGTCTCTGATTTCCTTAGGAGACTGACTCTGAGGATGCTGTGGTCCAAGGTGTGGCTGTTGGGATTCTGACAGTCTATGAAAATTATGCCATCGTCTCACCAACTGTGCGAGCTGTATCTGTTGTGTTGGAAAGAAGCATCATACTGCATGACCTACCTGACCTTTCCACTGCCTTTGCATACCTCTTTGGACTTTGGTATGCAATAAACATTGACTATCCCAAAGCACTGAGGTACACCTTCGAAGCAATTCAAACAATTTTTCTTGAGCTTGGGACTCACGGCGCACAAGGTGTCTGAAAGCAAAGCTTTTGCAGTAAATGTTTGGACATTTTAATTGTTGGACTTTTCACTCTTTAGACTGTGGTCCACATGATTGAAGTCCCATTTGTCAGTTCAAAAGCATTGCGTATACGTATGTGAGCAGCAATACTCTGGTAAAGGTTACAGCTGCATCATTTACACTTTCACATGGTGGTTGTACTTACTGTGCTTGAAGGAAATATACTGGTATCTGATGTTAAGAATATTGTTAACATTCTCCAAAAACATTTGAACTGTACTCAAAATGTTATGATCCTTGCATTCAAAATGTTTTGTAAAGAATTGTTTTTTTTAAACATATTATGAAAGTTTGTCTTTTTAATGGATCTAATTTTAATGAATTTAAAATGTATTGCAACATGAAGTGGAAATTATGAGCGTTTTGTAGAAGGTCAAAATCAGTATGCTAAAAATGTTTTTAGTGTAGTGTATTTGTGGGTCCATACTATTATGCAGTTATAAGAAGTGCAAAATACTGTTTTAAATACAAGGAATACAGCTTATTTTGAAAATGGTGCACTTAAAGTTGTTTTTCAAAGTGTACTAATTTCTGTTCAAATAAGCAAACTTTTGTATATTCTTTTTATTGTCTTGGGATTGCATTTTAAGTGCTTTATAAATCAATTCAAATGAGTTTTGTAATAAGATATAAAAGCATTTATAGTGAACTTTAACTGAACTAAAATTAAATGCACATAAAGTTGAAATCACGAGTGTATTGTAGAAGGTCATAGTCAGTATGCTTGAAGTGTATTTCAGTGTAGTGTATTTGTGGGTCAAAATAGCACAATGAAGTGTATTAAAACGTACTTTAAAACATTTTAATATGTATAAAAAGTACTACTTAAATATAAAAAGTACTACTTA
>JAODXP020000883.1:0-20013 GCA_027497455.2 Sardinella longiceps | reverse complement strand
CTTGTTGGAAATGCATTTAAATCTAAAGCAGTTGTACAGCAGTGCAGGTAAATATTTGCTATTACAGATCAATGTTCAGCTCTTAACGGCAACTTTGCTAGCATTGTCAAAATACTGTAGCCTTGACCTGGTACCTCAAAAAGACACAATCTGTACCATGACTATCTTCAAAATTAATTATTTATTCAAACTATATATAAACTGTTGAAGTTTAATTATTATTTGTTTGATCAAGAGAGCTATTGAGTAGATGCAACGTTTTTGAAATCATAAAAAGTCACCGCATGTTGCATCATTCCTACTGCAGGCCCTCGTTCATCCCCAGCTCAGAAGTGGCTGCATGTAATTGGCTGCAATTTTACCATGGATGAAGTAGGTCTGCTGAATCTGAAGTTAACCATCCTGGTCGTATTTTGTGTCATCCTTGGAACTTTTCTTGTGGCATTTGAAGTCCAACGTGAGTATTTTCATTTTTATCTATCCCTAAATAATTGTTTGACTTTTTTCAGTCCTTGCTGAGGTGCAGAATCACAATAATTTTTTTTATTTGTCACATAGATGTGGTTATCCCGATTTTGCAAGTGAATTTTATTTCACTGAAATGTTTGAATTTTAATAGACTATACCAACACTAGTTTTTCCTGTTTAGATTTTGTGACCATGGAAACATGTGCAGGTGAGTTTGCATTCATACTTACTAGTGTAGGTTAGTGCTGTATGGGCAGTATTCTAACTGGGCTACTTAGCTCCATGCTGCATTTCAGCCTGCACTAAGCACTTTTTTGGACTCAAACACTTTAGACAATATCACCCTATATGTGAGTTTGTGAGAGAAATAATATTCCCATAAGAAATGGAGATATGTTGGAGAATACGACAGAGTGAATGCTCAGTGTTTTAGTCATAATAATGAAAAAGGACATACACATATCTCATCAATGTAATTTATACAGAATACTTGAGGTTCCTACCCGTCCAACAGCATACAATTATTATATGTCTTATAAAAGTTGTATTTGAGAGAACATACATTAATCCAATGTTATAATGATGAATATATAATTCCTGAACCTGTTCTTGGTCATTCTCCCTTACAAGCGCCACATCTGACCCAATTCACATTTTAATTCATGAAGGCACTACAGGTAGGCTATACTATGCCCGATGCCCATGTAATTCATATACTTTTTCCCCTCAACAGACACCTCAACAATGATACCTGAACAGCAGGACAAAAACAAGAATCTCTCAATCCTCACTACACAGTTGAAAGATGAACTTCATGGTGTGCTCCCTAATTATATTTGTGCCTTGTTTTCTTTCAGTTTGTAAGAAAGCTAGGCATAGAATCAGCTTCAATGATGTTTTGATGAATGGCTTCATCTTGTGTCCATGCAGTGATATTTATTTTTATTTTATTTTTATTTTTTTTTACCTACCTAAGATATTACACAGAAGTTGGAAATTCTGCACCAGCAATATGAGAATACCACTGCTATGACTACGTCTTTGGAGGCTAGCCTTACAGGTAAATAATTAATGTTTTCATTTTTTTGCTATCCATTCTTCAAATATTAGTATCAAATAATACTTCTGCCTTCAGCTGCCTACTAATACCTAATTTGAGGTGAATCATACTAAAGTAAATGTTCATATGGACAACATGATTTGCTTGCAGCTCATTATTATTATTACTTAGGCTACACTCATACATTTATACATGTACCCATTTTGTAAGTGTACATGTGTATTTATACACATACAAACTTGCCTCTGTTCAGACATTGAGATTCCTAAAAAGTTGAGTACTGTAAATAGACTGTAAATAAAATTTTAATTTTGAAAATATTGATTTGATAGTTGATTATTTTTATTGTCTCTTTTGACAGAAACAAATATGAAGCTCAAAGAACAGAGAGACGTAAACATGAACATCACAGAGGAAAACACTCAGCTGAAGGCTGAAATTGGACGTAAGAATGTCATGCTTTTCCACAGTTCCCACACACCGCAAGTGGACCAGTGAGCCAGTGGGCCAATTCTAGACAATGGGAAATCCCATACAAAATGCTCAATTGCTTTCTTTTTTTTAAAGATATTTTTATTTGATAGGACAGTGTAGAGAGACAGAAATGAGTGGGAGAGAAAGTCGGAATCAAACCCAGGTCCCCAGATCCTTGATATGGCGCCTTAGCCAACCAAGCCACAGAAGTTGAAATTGCCTGACAAACTATTCCACAACTTCCTTAGAAAAAATAAATCTGCATATTGTTATGTTTCATTGTTGCACTTTAAATAAATCTTATCACTGCCTCCAAGCTCTGCAGCTTCAGATCGAGATGTGCAGAGATGGATGGAAGTTTTTCGGAGGGAACCTCTACTTCTTCTCCTCCGATAAGAAGACCTGGGCTGAGAGTAGAGATGCCTGCATTGCTAAGGGTGGAGATCTGGTCATCATCGAGAGTGCAGAGGAAATGGTACGACAGTGCATCACCTCCTTATTTGTCTGTGTACAATACTTTTTACATAATACGTAAAAACATGAGACTTCCAGAGGTCTAACCCCAGGGTGTAGTGGGCGTTGCACAGGGTACGGAGTACCCCCACTTCTCTAAGCAGATCATTTATGTAGGCTATTTGTAACAATTTTATATTGGGCATTCCATTTTTAACATGATATTGCATACCCCCACAACACCTCTGCTAACCCCCCACTGTAGTCATATGCCCTGTGGAGCCATGAGGTGGCCTAGGGTTAGGGAAACAGAGATGGGCATGCAATGCGTCTTGCACCACATGGAGCGGGAAGGATTTAACTTTAACCAACATATATATCTCTAGGAATTCCTAAGCGACAATGGACATGAACACTATATTGGTCTAACTGATGGTCGAGTTGAGGGAACCTGGCAGTGGATAGACAATACCACGCTGAAAGATCCAAAGTTAGTGCAAGTAACCCAGTCATTGCTTCATATTTTTGTTATAATAGCTAACTAATCTAATACTGATCTAATACTAATCAATCTATTTACTGAATTGCACTTGCTCGTTTGGTAGGTTCTGGGGGCGTGGCCAGCCGGACAACCTTGTACTGCCGGGGTGGGATTCATCTGGAGAAGACTGTGCTATAATCTCACAGCGTCAGTGGTTTGATATTCCATGTGATAGACTATACAAAAGCATCTGTGAGTCTAAGCTGTCATGGTAGTTTGGATGGTAATTTAATGGTGGGATTGGATATCATTGGTTTAACTTTGTAATCCAGGGAGTCAATCATGGTTAAATGATTGATATATGTCTAGAGCTTAGGTGAAGAGGATACATTTAGATTTAGATATTGCTTTTATCCTTTTAGATGATTTTTTTTTTTATTTTAAGACCTTTATGAGACTGAGTTAATAGACGTTTGTGTTTGAGATAATTGATGCAGATATTCAAGTATTCAAGTTATATTTTAAAAAAAATAAATCTTACATGATTTTACTAATACAGCCACTAATGGAGTTTTTTAAGTTCCCAAATTGTCTTCCAACATCAGGACAATTTAATAATGCATGGTATCTAGAAGTATATTACAAAGTAATTACATAATTGGGTTAAAAAATATATACATACAGACAAAACAACACGTCCAAATTCCAATATTTTACAGTACACAGAGGCCTGGCTACACACATAGGCTCGATCATAAATCTATTCTTAAATGTCATGCTTTTGTTTAGTCGTACATCAACACTATAATGCATTATAATATAATATGGAATGCCTCTCCTCCCCTTCACATGTCATTTCTTTTACAGATGTTATAACAGCAACACCAACATCTCATCTTGTAGCTTTACTCTCACATATATACCATGTTTTTAGATAACACATGCTTGTAGTCCAGGTCTCTGAATCACAGCTCCAAGACTTGGGCAAACAATAGGTGGTCTTCATACAGTGTCTGTTGTCAGACGGGCCACTGAGCCACCTCTGCCAGCCTCTGTTGTTAAAAATATGGCAAAAACTTATGGTAGGCATGGATGTGGACTTTTAAAAGCAAAGAAATTGTGAGGAATAAAATTAATTTGTTCATTTTACAACACTAGTGAATTGCCAGAGTAGCAAAGGCTTTTTTTCTCCACCGAAAGCACTGGGCCAGGAGCTAGAGGGGGAGTGGCTACGTAGTTAGAGTGGCAGGAGTCTACTGAGCTTCATTTAACAATATCTTTACTAATCTTTGTCCAAACAACATCAAACTTGGCACTGCACTCACTCGTGTCATTAGCAAGATGCATACCAAATTTGAGGTCAGTCGAACAAATAATTGCAGAATTATGCGTGGAACACACACACACAGACAGACACACAGAGAGACAGATGTTCCTTGCATTAATAGATAGATGAGCTAGGTAGGCTAATCATTTAGTATTTACTAATTACTATACATATTAATATTAGTGTCAGCTGCCTGTGTGTGCTCTCTTAGGTAGGCCTACTGTAACAGAAATAGCATTGCTACAGTTAGTGGATTGGAACATAGTCACTGTCTCTGAAACTTCTGATAATGATGCGACCTCTGAACATTTAGGGCCCTATTTTGACGACGCAATGGCAAATGTTTTTTGAAAGTTCAAATAGGTTGGACTTACGATGCCTAATTTATCATGGGTGTGTTATGGGTGTAGCGCAGAATTAACCAGAAACAGATCAATCTCTCATTGTCTTTAAGAATGAAGAGCGCAAAGCGCCTGGTGAATTGCTATCACACCAGCTTCTCAAGCATTTAAGGAAATTAAATTTATTGAATAGCTCACATCAGGTTAGTAATAGTCAGAGCCGTAATGGCTCTGGTAATATTAAATTGATGTCTACAGGCTGCACAAGACACGGATGAAGCTGATTTAGTCCTAATTAGATATCTCCGAATATTCATTCCATGTCAGCAGACTGAGAAAGCAAAAAGTAAACTTGATTCTCCATTCAACGTCTCTCCCTCTTATATTCTTCGAGTTTTCAGTTGCAGGCTAATAAATAGTGTTTAACCACATCTTACTGGACATCATAATGATTTTCCGTAATAATTAATGTTGTGGCCTTTGTTGTTATGCTGGAAGGAGGGCCTATTGTGTTGTGCGCCCATAAAATAGAATTTCAGGAATGTGTGACTGAGGAATGACCAGGTTTTTCCCGGTCAGTGGCGGACCTTTTTTTGCGTCTGTATAATAGCATCTGTTGCGCTTTGCGCCTAGCCACACCTCTGACACAACTTCGAGGGCGCAAAGTCATCTGCTATATAGACAGATAGAAGTCCTCTCTATTTGAAGAAAAAGCAGCACAGGAGCTGCGCGGTTCACCGCTCACAAACCGGACAAGAGCTTTGCAGAACACGCATGCTTAACCTGTTAACATGCATTCTAAACGAAAACGCCCCAAAACCATGCACGTGCCGTTTACATCCTGCTTACGCTCAGGTTTTGATCTGAAACATGCCTAAAACGTAGCTCATTGCATCTAATAGCTACAACCAGCAAGAGGTCTTCTCTGCCCTGTACAAATGTATCAAAATTCTACTTCCTGGCAAATATTACAATTTTTGGTCCTTATCACACCGCACCTCTCCTTTAAGATAATTAATTTTGAGATATTTGACACATTTGTCACTTTGACATGCACAAAAATGCTAGAGTAAAATGCATTACAATCTAAGTAATAACCTGGTTTGTGTGCCGTCCACCCACTTCCATTGCCGTTCAGTATAGTGTAGTCCTATCCAATATGTTCTCCAAGAGAGATCATTATGGGACTGTATGTATTTCTACAATCACATGAAAAAGAGAGCATATACAGTACAGTCAGTCAGACACACTCATCAGGGGCGGTCCTACCCTCTTTGGTGCCCTGGGCGAACACCTTATCTGCCCCCCCCCCCCCAAAAAAAAAAACATAATAATAACAATAATCCTTATTATTATAAAATATAATAAAAATGATGCAGCACACCTCATCATATTTTCATGGCCTAGAACATGAGGATAAAAATAATAAAACAAAGTTATATAGCCATTGCTGCTAATTTCCATTATTTATTTATTTTTCTATTTTTTGCAAAACTCTTATGGTACTTATGGTAGCTATTAGTTACTCTACTATATGCATGTCTAGCTTCTAAGGCAAAGGAGAAGATCTGAACCCCAAACCCCTCCTCTTGTGTGTGAGACTTCAGCACTTAAGTCTGAAAGCAGGCAAACCTTAAGGGATTTGGGGTGTTCATTTTCTGCAAATGGGTGATACAAAACTCTTCTGTTCAAATTATAGGTCTATATCATAATGTGTAGTGATTGTTTTGGTTTAGCTTTATTTTCTGAGCTCTTGGTTATAAGATGGAACTCCAGCAGCTAAGTTTATAACACCAGATAAAGATATTATAAAATGGGGGGCGATCTTTACACTGAAATTGAACACCCTAATTCTCAAGCAAATACATTACATGTGGCACCAATGCATGATACCAAATACTTCTATTGTAGGCGCAGATATACCAGTAACAAAGCTTCCGAAAGACAATGAAGCAAAACCGGATCACTCGCGATTGTAATTTTCGGCGCTCGCGTGCGCAATAATAATTAAAAAAAAACTTCGGAGTGCCCGTGATGCCGCCCTCACGACGATGCCGCCCTGGGCGACCGCCCATATCGCCCATGCCAGAAACCGCTCCTGACACTCATGTACACACAAATGAACATAGCATTTTTGTTTTCTCTCTCACCAAATGTAATGAAAGATAACCTTATTCGGTTCTTCAAGTATGTATCCATAAAGCATTATAAACACATCCATAAGGGTATTGTAAGTCTTATAACGTATAACTTAAAGTGGTATGTTTCCCTTGTATGAAAAGGCTAAAGAAACTTACAATGCTCTGTGTCACTTTGTATGGATGTGTGATAACATTAAAACACCTTATGTGTAAGCTACAGTCATGAACACACAGTATAAGCAGTTATTAATTCTAAGCCTTCATGAATGAATGATAACCCCAAATGCCTTTACAATGCTTAATAAATACTGGGTAGTATTTAGAAAGTGTTACCCTTTAATATGTTAGCCTTTATTTCACATTTTTAATTCTGTCTTACCCACTCTTCCTCAGTCTCTATGATAACCAGATGCCCTCCCATAGTCACACAGTCATCTCTACTCTCAGTCCAGCTCTTGTCATTAGCAGAGAAGTAATAGCATTTCCCATTGAAATATTTCCAACCAAAAGCACACTCCCTTCTTGATTCCACCTTCAAACCTGAGAGCAAGTACAAATAATTAGATGTTATTATTGCATTTGTACAGTAACTAGTAAATGTAATATTAGTAGTAATATTAATTAGCTGCATTTTGCAATAGTTCGTACTAGTAGGCCTAGCCTGCAGTTTGTGATTTAATTGTTTGCTAAGTTGTTGTTTGCTAAGATGCAGACTTTGTCATAGTAAAAGTAAAATAAAAGTGCTCTCACTAAAAACATTCGTTTTCTTCCCTTACTTCTCTGTGCAAGGGAGCATGTGACATTTGATGACATTTTCCCCAATATAAGACATGCCATGGAAATGAAAGGTAGATGAGCGATTTAAGCATGCAGCAGTGGTTTGGCATCATTCAAGCATAGCCCTGTTGCCTGAGCCTGCTGACCGCACTAGATAGCGAGTGGACTCAATGTTAAGTGCTTGTTCGTATTTTCGTTCGGCCAATGTTTTTCAAATTCTTTTGTACAACAAGGTTATGCTTGAATCTAATCTTTGTATGTAAAATATAGTAGCATGTAATCTTTTTAGCGGTAAAATGTAGATTCTGTGCATTCAGTTATTTATTATTTATTTAGTGCTGTCAAACGATTAAAAAACAATCAGATTGATCACAAAATTTTGCAATGATTAATCATGATTAATCACTTTTAATTGGAACTCATTTCATATGTTGGATCCTTATTTTGCAATGGAAAGACCCTGATACTAAATATCTGGCTTTGTTCGTCTCAAATGGGGCAATTCACACCAATCCCCTCCCCCCAAGGATTCCCCAAACATCAACCCTGCTATTGTTGGACATTCCATAATCTTTCTCAGGTTTGACTTGATAGCCGAGACATTTTCTGTTCAATCTGTAATTGAACATAATACATGCCATGAAAGTGGAGGTTTTTTTTTTTTTTTTTTTTTTTAACTAAGTTACATTTTTGGATTAATCACTTGCATTAATCAGTTCATTTTGCCAGCACCAATTTTATTATTTTTTGACAAACGCACACACACACACACACACACACACACACACACACACACACACACACACACACACACACACACATTACTAGACACACATTACATTTGATCTTTAGGTAGAAGAAATCACTTACTGTCTAGTTGAGTTTGGATGTTCGTCTTTTCCCTGGATAGATCTGTGTAGTTTCTCTGTAACTCTATCAAGTTCATCTGACTGTCTAATAAACAGAATGTAAACAAGAGAATGTAATCAACAACAATGGAAAACAGTGCCCTTCAGCACTGCAACCTGGCAACCTGTAGTCTGAAGGTCTGGAGACCAGATAGAGCTGAAAGTGAAACCTAAGGGGCCCTATCTTGCAGGCGGCGCACCATGCCTTCGCGACTCGCGCAAGCTGTCATTGCTATTTTGTACGAGCGCATGGTTCGTTTTTCTGTCAAGTAATTCACGTTGTCTAACTAGCAAGTGACTTTGCGTCCTCGGAGGTGTGTCGAAGGTGTGGCTAGGCGCAAAGCGCAAAAGATGCTATTATACAGACACAGAAAGGGATCCGCCAGTGACTGGAAAAAACCTGGTCATTCGTCAGTCACGCATTCCTGAAATGCTATTTTATGGACGCACAACGCAATAGGTAATGCAGCCCTTGTTCCAGCATAATAATGACGGCAAGAACAATAATTATTACAATCGGAAAATCATTATGATGCTCAGGAAGATGTGGTCAACCACAATTTATTAGCCTGCAACAGAAAACGCGTGAGGATATAAGAAGGGGGGACGTTAAATGGGGAATCAAGTTTACTTTCGCTTTCAAATGAATATTCCGAGATATCTATCAGGACTAAATCAGCTTCCTTCGTGTCTTGTGCAGCCTGTAGACATCAATTTAATATTACCATACCCATTACGGCTCTGACTATGACTAGACCCAACCTGTGAGCTTGCTTGCTATTCAATATTTTAATTTCTTTAAATGCACAGGAGGAGATCGGCTGGTGTGATAGCAATTCACCAGGCGCTTTGCGCTGTTCGTTCTTAAAGGTGCTATGTGGAATTATCCTGTCAAAAAATCATATACCATACTCCACACTCAAGGGGGTGGTGTTCAGCATAAACCAGAGCCATAGCCTGTAGAGTTTGAGGCTCTTCACAAAGTATTTTTTCTACCCTATCCAAAAATTAAAAGCTTCCACCATAATTTACAAAGATGGGTAACATGCAACTATATCAAGAAGCTTGATTTCTGCAAGAGCCCATGAAAATAATCGCCTTTAGCGAAAAGCGCGCCTGTAACACAGACTAACGTTAACTAAGTTCAACATATTGACAGGGGACAATGCATCGGCAACACCGAAACGAAGGCTTCTCCTTTGGAAGAGCCTAACGTTAGTGCGTGATAAGAGTTATCGTTTGACTTGGGACATGCAGGTCAGCAGTAGAAAGCACCCTGCCCGCTTCATAACGTTACCATTCCAAGAACGATGAGCGATGCACATGTGTTTTCCTTTACTAACGAATTTGTGATCGAGATATTCCTTACCTACACCTCGATTAAATCAATTGAATGTCCACAATTCCACTATTATTTAGGTGTGCAAATCAATGTTACCAGAGTTGGTCGATATTTAGATCATATTGATATTTGAGCCAACTAACGTTAACGTTAGCTAGTTGGCCGCCACTGCACCCACTGACAAGAGTCGGGCTACTAACGTTAACAGCTTGATTGCTTTTGACAGGGTCTACTTTACGTTTACAGATCAATTTCGATAACACAAGCCCCTGTGTTAGCAAACATCAGCTTGGCATACCGCTACATTTAACCATAGGACGTATAGTTGTAACGTTACGGGCTCTGCTATCTATCTAACATAACTTTTGACATGGGCAGTGGTAGCCTAATGTTAGTCTTTTTACCTGTCCAGACGAAACATTGCAGTTCCACTATCAATCTTCCTTTAGCCTACTTGCTCCAGCTGCCATGAATGGTTTTCAAACTATGTCGATGGTTTAATTCCAGTTTAATCGGTTCTTATCTTCACTTTTCAATGAGTGTGTTCCTGGCTCCCATAACTTGTGGTGGTGGTGGTGGTGGGGTTGACGTTAGTTTCAGCTAATCCAGTACAGCTCAATCCTTGTACGCTCCTTCTACTTCCCATTCTGATGGAAACGTGGGACTTTGTATCTTCCCTAGAATTGACAGCTACTCCAGAAAATGCGTAATAGCCATAAACATGTACATTAACAGGGCATAAATGGACTCTGACAGATTAATTTCAACTACAAGCCAAGTGCTACTAAACCACAGGCGATTTCTTTGTCAACAATCGGAGGTTTGCGAGCTGTGACAGGCCTGTTAGTCGCTAGCGATTACTAGTGGCAAAATTGGTATTACAATACAAATAAATAGGCATCAGGGCCGTGGCTAATTTTTAGCATGCTAATTTGGGTTGATATCTCAGCAGCTGAGTACATGGTCGTATTTTTTGTGTGATGACTGCATTTGTTTCTTCACATTCTCCTGTTGCATTTTGTTTATTTTTTCATATTTCAAACTTCAATTCTTACACAATACACCTTTAAAGGCAATGAGAGATTGATCTGTCATTGGTTATGTCTGTGTTACACCCATAACACACCCATGATTAATTAGGCATCCTAAGTCCAACCTTTTTGAACTTTGCCCTGGTGCGAAGTTCATTTTCTGTGCTGTGAAAATAGCAAAATCCCGCCGGCACGCCCCCAAAACCATATGCACCATCCGCCAAACAACATTTGACATTGCGTCGTCAAAATAGGGCCCTGAGTTTTAATCAGAAACTGACCTAAAAAGGCCACGTCTTGACTATGTAAGGTACATGGTCAAAACTTTGCTATTTTAATAATAAATGTGGGGGTTTAATCAGTGTTGCGGACATTCTCTTTTGCTCTACATGAACACACCCAAAAGTTTAAACTAATTAATCTCATGTACATTAAATGTCAAAAATAACTTACTGGCAAATTGAAGTGACAGTGACCTCTTCTCCTCTGAAGAATTTCTAAGTGCTTCCTGTGACTCCATGAGTGTGATGTTAATTTCTGGATATTGTAGTTAAAAAAACAAAGTTACCGGTAAAATTGATTTCTACATTTTGAAAAGCATAATTACAGACTACTTTAAATTTACCATTTTGAGAATAAATATGAAAGTGGAATCAAAATCAATACTTTACCAACAAGTTCCTTTTGCAGGCGCTTAGCCAATTGCCATGCCGCTAAAATAGGGAATTAATATAGGCCTAGTAAGTGGTAATGTTTCCGATACTAACAATTACTTAAAACTACACCCTTACAGTAAAGCTACCTCGCAAAAGGAGAAATACATAAACTGACTTTTTGTTTCATTCTCCTATACCTCATTCAGTTAATGTTAATTGTTGCTTTACTATTTAGTCTGTGATAAAAATGTTAGCGTAGGAAACTCATAGTGTGCTCATGAAGCATCATATTACAGCTGTGGGTATCACGTTTTCTTTTATTTAGATGTAATTCAATTGTAAAAAAAAAAAAAAAAACATATGACAGACCAGAACACGTTACTGTAAGAAAATGAGAGGGGCCTTATTATTTTTGCGCTAAGGAACACAATGCTTTAGTTTCACATCTGGTGTAGTCCTAACCTTGATCTTGCTCATCAAAGGAGAAGAAAGAGAGGTTCTCCTATGAGAGTGCATATTTGGCACTCACCTGTGTTGTTCTTCTCAAGAACATGCAGTCTGATGGCATGGAAGCTTTCACTTGAATAGTCTGAGGAAGACAGTAATATTAGTTAATATTATATAAGTTAAATGTGAATTACATAAGGCCGTAGACCTACATTATCAGCTATTGGTTTGTGACAAAATCACACACACAGATTCTAAATTTACTTTATTTAAATTAAGAGTATGTCAAGTCTCTCTCTCTCTCTCTCTCTCTCTCTCTCTCTCTCTCTCTCTCTATCTGTCCTGTACTCTGTTTACATCACCTCTCTGTGTTGTTATCTGCTGTACTTACCAAAGACTATATATAGAAGGGTACTTACAGAATGCTGACAGTATAATGATGACAATAAGCAGGAGAATGGAGAGGAGAAACAGGAAGACTTTGGGTTGAATAATGTCTCTCCAATGGAATATTTTCTCCTCTGTTATTGTCCTTTGAGATGGGTTATCAGGTAAAGATGCAGAGGAGTGTTGGGCATCTTCTGATTTCAACAAATAACAAACATTGTAGAAACATGGTAATATGTTGGTGAAAAAAAGAGAAGAAATTGTAACACTTTTTATGAACCAAGTAGCCTATAGGGCTCCTTGCACTCGAAATTTATGAAAAACTGGTGAAGACTGTGGGGTTGAAACATGTTGGCTGTTTTTTATTATTATTTATTTATTTATTTATTTATTTTGGAAAGTGTGAGTATAGCCATATTAAAATAAAGGCTTTGTCTCTGAGAGTCTGGACTAACTTTTCCCTTGTAACATCAGTAACCACCCAGTTTTCAGTGAGATCACCCAGTGAAATCATCCAAATATTGTGACATCTTTGATTACTCCAGTACAAATGTACACATACCCTGATGTGGAGGACTGACTTTGTAGTAGATGGTTTTGTCACTTCCTTCTGGATCTAATAATAAAAAAAGCAGAGGTTCATATCAAGATGGAAGCTGAAGTTGTTGCATAAACATAGATTGACATGCATTGTTGGACATGTTCATAATCCTAGTTTATCATGTCTTCCCATGTTTGAATTTAAGACATGACAAAATTGAGTCTGTTGTGTGTGTTGGGTTGAAGATATTTAAGTAGGCTAGAAGTAGCCTAACATCAGCTAGGCTATATGCTAAATAAAAAATGTTCATCTATGGAGACTATTGGCAACCAACACCAACTGATGAGGGCAAGGAAACCTATTTTAATTTTAAATTTCTTGTAGGTCGCATATTAGCTGTTTGCAAATTCACAACAACCTCAAACAACAGGAGGACTCTGGGTTACTAGCAGGCTAATAAGCCTAGCTTGGCAGTAAGGGAAAATCCAGTGTGAATCAGTCAATAGCCCCAGTAGCCCCCCCCCCCCTACAGCACTGGTGAATTTGATCTGCAGGGTTATCGATTGCTTTACACTGGATTTTTCCTTTAAATATCATTGAAGTATTGTGACTGCCAAGAGCACTTCAGTACAAATGCCCACAAATACTAGCCTGACATAGCCCGACCATAATACTGCTGTTCATCCGTATTCATGGTCTGGAGGTTCTTTAACCTGACGCGATTGTACTGTGGAGGGGAGGGCATTCACTCCTGGTTTGAAACGATTGGAAAGCTCGTCTAATCAGCTTCGCTTATTGGCCGGTAGACTCTCTACCGATGTAAACACGCCCCAGAGGACCGTTCCCAGACCATGGATACGGATGAACATTCGTATTATGGGCGGGCTATGTCAGGCTACACAAATACTAGGCCTATAGATAAAACACACTCAAGACAACATACCTTGATTTGGAAGACTGACTTTGGAGTAAATAGCACTGTTACCTCCTTCAACATGAAATCAAAAAGCAGAAGTTCATAAGATTGCAAAATTGTTGCATAAGCTTAATATGACAATATGTCATTGTGTTGTTGGACATGTTTCAATCATAATTATTGATGATAATAATCTTACACCTTTGAACATAAGATGTGACAAAAAAATGTTATATGTATTGAGTATCCTAGCCTAATAGAGGACAATATTGAATAGAAATAATTTTATCAAATATATATTATTTGTGGATGCTATCACATGGAACTGAAAGTACACTCTGCGGAAAGCATGCAAATGACTTCCCGGAGACAGGGCTTCATCGAGTGAGCAAAAATAATTCAGTTCCATTAAGTCATTTTTTTTTCTTTACTGAGAAATCTAACACAGTTTTACCTCCTTTCTGTTGAGCAGATGTTCCTGTTACTGAAATGTGAACATTTGAGTATGTGGCTTCATCATCAGCCGTTTCTGGAATTAGTGAAGTAAACAAGGTGCCTCAGAATTGCACTCAAAAAGCATTTGGCCCTCTATATTGGTAAACAAATCTACATAGGTATTTTAAAAAGTTTCTTCAGTGACCAGTAGGCAATAGCAATGGAAGCACAAATGTCCAGTGACCAGGACTAACACAGTCTAAACGTCTAAACTGTCAACTCTAAATGAATTGTTCTAAACAATAATGAGCATTGAAAATAAATAATGACAATAAATATTAAAAAAAGTGTATTACAGGAAAATAAGTATTTCAATTACAAGCAAACATCTAAAAGGACCACCTTGGTACATTTCAGTAAGAAATTTAATCCTAAAGCTACTCGAGACTTAGTCATTTGTAGTCATGCATGCTACAGTGTTGTAAGGAGTCTGTTAATGTTGCATTGCTTTGGGGAGACCTTTGGAGCATGTTAAAATGTTAGAAACACACTTCAAAGTTCTGCTCCCATTCTCTGTTCAATGAAACCTATATGAGTTGGACCAAAATTTTGTGCGTTTTTAGTACTAGCAAGTCTTGAGTAGCTTGAGTTAGAGCTCTTGTTGAAATTGCTTGAAGTTATCTTTTAATACACAATAACAAAATAGGCATAGCATAGGACTAGAGCACTTACCTGAGTTTGTTGTACCTGATCTCTGATTTTTTCTCAAGTTCACAATGGCATAAACTGGATGTTCAGACATCTTAATAAATACTGAAGATAGCCTTCTCTCTCTCTCTCTCTCTCTCTCTCTCTCTCTCTCTCTCTCTCTCTCTCTCTCGACCCCTCTAGAACAAAAACAATTGTACACCACCCACACGTTTCCGTTCCCCATTCATTTTGATAGGGCTTGGTCTTGTTAAGCCCAAATAGTTGCCTAAAGGCATCTCTAACATGGCGGCCGAGTGACATGACTTGCCTTAGAAGGACTTTGATATAACATATAGGCTACAATAGGAAAATTCTATACTGTATATGTATTTTCTATATCATGGTATTTTGAACATTCATTTTTGGCCTAGTAATACCACCTAGCATGACAAAAATGGCAAATAAAGCTGGATAGGATATCGGAGACAGCATTCTGTTTCATCCTCGACACCCCATTCAATGCTAAAATGTGTAATACAATTCAACACTATTTGTTTGCATAGTCAATAGGCCCACCACACAATTGAAATAGTATAATCTGAAAATTAATTTACGATATATTAGGCCTATTATAAAATAATTGCTGTAAAATGATAGCCTATTACTTAACCTGAATCGCATCAGATGAATACCGCTCCACTGGTCCACCTATCGCCACACATCCATACTAAAACTGTTCAAAATTAGAGGTATTAAGAAGGCTGGGCCTATCAAAAATCCTTGCATATTATTGGATAAACCATTCATCCGTCATTTTAATTGTTGTGCTACTTTAACCAGTCATATCAAAACCAACCATAGGGCCCAGAATTTGGTGCTACACTTCTGAATAGGGATATTGACTGATTAATAGCAGATTTCTCCTTTAAGACAAAGACTATTTGTTCTTTTATGCAAATTTGTGTCTTTTTATTAAGCATAATTAATTTTACAGTGAGTGATGAGGGAAATCCTCTCACCTAAACAAGAACACTTTACAAAAGCTTTAGTATAAAAACAGTGTACATGTTACCAGAGGTAGGGAATGCATGATTTTTGTAGAACATTTTATGGAATTATTTTTAAGCATAACTTACAAAAAATGACAGAAAACTGCAAAACCCAAAACGATTGCTGTCTACCAGCCACCAATTCGCCTTAACCACCAACCAAGGAAGATCTGATATCACCAAGTAAGTAAGAGTCCAGGATCAATATCAAACTTGTTGCGGCTGGATCAATGGGTTAGGTTTAGGGTTAGGAGTAAGGTTAGGTTTAGGATTAGGCTTAGGGTTAGGGTTAGAGTACATTGATCCAGGGCAGACAAGTTTGACATTGATCCTGGACTTTTAATTACTTGGTGATATCAGATCTTTCCACCAACCAAGTCCTCTGAACATTTTTAAGGTTCTTAAGGTTTTTGTAGTGTGTCTGCTCTAGAGGGCGCTATTCCTTCATAGTTAATTATTCCTTATAATTCATAATTATACAATATTAGTATCACCCGCAATTATTCATAAATCCACAAATAAAATCAGTCTGCTGCTTTACTTTCACATATTCTTTTGTATTTTCCTTTACATGAGACAGCCTCCCAGTATTTACTGGTCCAGGTAATGATAACACAGTCTTCTTCCTTGTCTACATCCTCATCTGAGTCTTCTTGGCCTTCTGGCTGACTATCCCTCCAGTACCTGTGTGTGTAAATGACAAGAATATTGATGAAAATACAAGTCTGGTGTTTAAAAGATGGGATGTGGAGGGTTTAGAAGATGAAAAAAAAAAAGTCCCAGAATCAATCAATCAAATTCACGCAATGTCAAAATGCAGTAGTGCTGTGTACTGTAGATGGGCTGAAGACAAGTGCAATTCTGAAGAGTTTTTTAAATGAATTCCTTTCCCTAAATTTCCTCGTATATCCACATTTCCCACATTTGGGTAACATCCTTTGAGGTAACACTTTACTTATAATCTGTATCCATAAAGCATTATAAAGCATTGCAAATGCATTCATTATAGAGCATGAATACATTCATTCATAAGGGTTACAATGCAGTCCTAATGTTTTATAACTTTAGAATATGGCATTAGTAGTCATAACTGTTTATACTGTACATTCTTATAAGTGTACTTATAAGGTAGTATAAAGTTCAATAAGCCTTTACAAATCAAAAGTCTCAGATAGCATTATGGGACCAATTTGGTACAGTACTTTTGCTTTTATATGTCCAATTCCCCATGAACAATAATGAAGAGTTACAAGCACTCAATGTATACTCTAAGTAAAGTGAGAACACATATTTACATAATACACATAATATTTTATTTATAAAGCTTTATGAATGCATTATGGCCCTTACTGAATGCATTTAGAATGCTGTCTGAATACTGGGTAATAGAAAGTGTTACCTATCTTATTGTTAGCCTGTATGTAAATAGAATACTGTATATAAGATAAATAATATCTATTACTAATAATAGATATAATACCTGGTAATAGATATAACTAATAATATCCCTAATCATCCCCTACTGTAATTGGCTCATTCAATAATTCCCTTATTCTCCACCTCAAGTTAGTTTGTGGTGAGTGTTCTGGCGCCTAATGGCTGCCGTGCATCACCCAGGTGGGTGCTACACATTGGTGGTGGTCAGTGAGGTCCCCCTTCCACTGTAAAGTGCTTTGGGTGTCTTGAAAAGTGCTATAGAAATATAAGGGGTTGTAAAGAATAATGTGACTTGTGTTGGAGATACTCACTTTGGGTTTGTGAGGGCTGTGTTATCCATCCAGTGCCAATCGCCCTGCTTGGAAGAGTCACTCAGGCCAATCCAGTAACCTCCACCAGAACTACTCAAGAACGTCTGATCGACAGACCAGATATTTTCACATTTAATTTAATTTTCACATACACACACACACACACACACACACACACACATACACACACACACACACGTCAATCATCGTTTTCAGTCAAACTGATGTTTCTAAAAAAAATGTATACCATATACAGTAGGAATAGCCTATATACTACATGCATTGCTGTATACAGCAATTGTAATACACAATCTAGAACATTATGGATCAAGGCATTTATTCTGAACACAAAGACAGCTGACTATTGAGTTCCTGCACCTGTTCCTCCTCGGTTTCTATGATGGCCAGATGACCTCCCAAAGTCACGCAAGCATCCCTGCTCTCGGTCCAATTTAGCCAATCATAGGAGAAGAAATAGCATTTCCCATCGAAATGCTCCCAGCCATCTGCACAGCTCTTGTTCTTGGCCACATGGAGCACTGGTGGTGGAGGTTAGAGTGTCTACATTATAACAATAACTTTCCAAATGTCCCTTCAAATGAATGAAACTTAAAAGTACAGCACTCGAAGCATGTAGCTGTAAATTAGTTTTAAAAATAGTAAGTAAGTATTATAAGTAAATACTGGGACATTCTAAAATCATTGTTGATCAATGTTTGAGTTGTTTTTTTGTGTGTTTTTTTCCCCCGAACAACCCTGTGATCACCAATTATAGGTGATCACCAATTTGAATTCAAATATTTTATTTCTGTCAAAGAAATTCTCCAGAAGCATGCAGTTCATGACTTACGGTGAAGTTCTGTCTGGATGTTGACCTTCTCTCTCTGGAGGGCAGAATACAGGTTCTGTACGTCTTCCCAGTTAGCCTGGGTTTCTATGGACATAAAATGAAGTATTGAGTTTAGAAATCAGAACAGAAAGTTATTTAGTGCTTTTTGTGTTTATGGTGCAGAGAGATTACTCATGGTTGTTACGGCAACTGTTTGAAACTTACGGTTTAGCTGATGCTTGAGTTCTGTTCTTTCTTCAGAGAGAATTTGATTTTTATTCTTCAAGTCATCCAGATCCTTCTCAGCTTCTGTCCAAGAAAAGCAAAAACACTGAAAGTTAGTCTGACACTATTATATGCTGAAGTCAATATTCAGGCATGACTGCATATTTCTCACTCTCTCTTTCTGTGAAAAAATCCAATGCTTTCTTATGGACCACTAGATGGTGGTAGTTCTCTGGTAGTACCATCTTAAAGGTTCCATCTTTGAGGGTTAGGCAGATTTCATAATTGAAAGTCATTGATTATTCCACCTTCCACAAAACATTGGTTCAGATTATACAAATTAGACTGAATGTAGTCTAGAAAATCTAGATGTATCCTAGTGGGAGCAAATTGGGTCCAGTCACAACGCTCTATGGGTGGTATTCTCCCAGGTGCTTAAGTCCAAAAAAGTGCTTAGTGCAGGCTAAAATGCATGGGGCTATGCGATTTTTGGGACTTAAGCACTTGGGAGAATATAGCAGCCTATGTATGCAGGTATATTCTGCCCCAAAGATTGAGCTGCGGTCACCACACTCACTATACAGTATAATATATATTATAGTATGGCTTGTCATGATGAATGGTGAATGGTCCTTAAGCTGTTGGTATGAAAACTAGTCTGATCCGAAAGGGACGTAATTTCCCTTTTTCAGTCATACTATAGGCCTAATGTATAAGTAGAGGGAGAAAAACTTACGATGAAGTTCAAGCTGAATGTCAGTCTTTTCATTAGAGAGAGATGTGTATTCAGTCTTTAAATCCTCCCAGTCCGTCTGAATCTCTGTGAAACCAAATAGAAATAAATATGACCTAAATGGAAAGACATTGTTTGATGACTCAGTCACAACAGAGGCGATAATGTAAATTAGACTACATAAATTACATAAGTGATAACAGATTTTTGGACATTTTCAAGATCAAAGTTCTCAAAATGCAGTTGAAAACTTTTCTTTGGATACTTGAATAGCTATGATTATTTACGGCATTCAAATTGCAATGACAGTTCTTTTTCATTTGTAGCTCTATTGACTCTTTTCTTTGCATGTTACAATTGAAAGAGCCACCAAGACTCACGATCGAGTTGATTCTGCAGGTCTTTCTTCTCTCCAGACAAAGAGATATGGTCGCTCATTAAGTCTTCCAAATTGTTTTTGGCCACTGTTTGAAAGAAAAAAAATCAGTTGGCTCTGTAGTTAGGGACTGTAAAATTAATTCAAATGCATGGCCTATATAGAGTTCATTGTGTTA
>JAODXP020000881.1:0-20754 GCA_027497455.2 Sardinella longiceps | reverse complement strand
TTCTTACCTTAGCAGAAACACGTGTCCACGGGCACCAACTGCAATTTCTGTCAGTCCATCCACATCAGATTTCCCATCAATGGTCACCCCAAACTGCTGCAAACCCACTGACAGCATCTCTGCCCTGATGTGCTTCAGAGTTGAAAAGGCAAACATATTTTAGGCATATAGGGATTTTAGGCAAACATATTTTCATAAAGGAACACAGTTTCAAGGGAATATCTACTGTAGTGCGATCTGGTTCTTGAATAAACTGCAGGTAGCACCAACACCAAACTGGCACAAGCACCAGCACAGCACCAGCCCCTGGTTTGTGGCAATAAAAAGGGGTAAGATACCCTGACGATCGACAAACTAAAATCACAAGTGATATTTAGTCTGGAGACCCACCTATTGCTATTCTTGTAGCGGAAGCGCTGTTTACAATTGTCCAGAGACGTTTATTGGGCGCTACGATTGTTTATCATAGCGTTTGTACATAGCTCAGAGCCAATATACCAGAGGTATACCATGGGTACTCAAGGCTAGGGGTAAGACAGACGCCTAGGAATATAGTTTCTAGTTACAAGTGAATATCTAGAATATATGGCAGTGAAAACCTGGCACTGGCACATCCCCCAGCACCAAGGACGTCAATGTTTGGGCTAAATCCTGTCAGTCCATCATGGCCATCATTTTAACCAAAAATAGATGTAGAAAATCGGTCTTTGCTTGGCTGGTCTAATCCGGTCCAAATAATTACGTCTACTGGACATCTATTTCAGAGAGCAAGAGGGAGAAGGCCCTTTAGGAGTCTGGAATTGTATTCCAGGTGATGAGGGGGCCCATGACCACTGCTTGTGCACACACCCCTGTGAAAAGTGCTGTTAAACGATTAAAATATTTAATCTCGATTATTTGCATTAATGCCGAAGTTAACTCAATCAAATTAATTACACATTTTTTTTTATTCTAAATTGATTTCTTAGAGTCACTTTTTTTTTTCCTTGAACTGCCAAGTCATTGATCAGCTGCTGCATTGCTTGGGAAAAAGAGACACAAAAGAAGCTGAACCCATGCAAGTTATAAGTTGCCAGTACAGCTAAATACTTGTGTAGTCGCCAATTATTCAAAACATAACTACTGGCTGGCTCCGATCTAGCTGAATTCGGTGTGGTGTTGTAGGCCCTAGTTTGTTACCTTTACTATCGATGGTTGTTGCAACAGCTTTGGAAAAAATACACCTTGCCAGGCTTTAATTGCACAATAAAAAAACAAGTTTGCATTAACGCTATTATTTATGTGTTTAACTGACAGCATCACTAATTCAAACAGATGAGTGTTCTATCACCCATATGCAGGAAGGGAGCACCCTAGTTCAATTTAGGTGAGCTGATCAACCTTTCACTTTTCAACCAAAATGGAACACTGTGTCTTTTCAACATCATTTTGCTGGGGAGGATATGCAATAACAAATACTTGTTAAATTATTTTTTACCTGGCTATATTTTGGTTGAATGCCCATGGTTTTGTCTCCCAGGTAAATGTAGATGGCTCCTCTCTGGTCGTCCTCCAGTGGGGCTCCCACTGCCAGGTCCTGGAGCCCATCACCATTGAGGTCCCGGAGAGAAGCCATGGAGGAGGCAAACCTGCCCAGAGACGCCACTGAAACATCCTGCATCTTCTCCAGCTTGTTCTGTGGTTGGGTGTATGAACGATAAAGCGTTTGGGTTAAAAGAAGATCAAAGTATCGTTCAAAAACAGCTATCAGATAGAGGCAATTTCGCAAATGACAACTTGTGTGACACTGCAACTACACTATACACGATTAGAACAATGTGTTCTTGCAAACATAAAATGCACATATAGTTACCTCTTCCATTAGCGCGTACACATACATGCGGCCATGTCTCAGTTGTTCGGAGGAAAGAGGAGCCCCAACCATGAGGAAGTCAGTGGTACCATCAGAATTAATGTCAACAGCACACAGCACCGACCCAAAATGAGATCCAATCTAAAAATTATAATGATAATGACACTGTCATTATACAGGCAGACATTACACCACTGAAATATCATAACTGCATAACTTAATTCCCTTCCAAAACACTGAATATTACAGTTACAATTTATTTCAGTAACAACCTAGGACACTACGGAACATTCTGATAGGCTACAACAAATGAAATGCAACAAAGGTAATTATTCTCAATGCACATACAAATATAATCATAGTCTAAATATATGCAACCTAGCAACAACAAACCTGTCCATCGTCAACTCTCTGGAGCACACTCCAAAGACTTCCACTTTTGCTGATAGAAATGACTCGTCCCCTGTGGTTGTATCTGGGAGCACCAATAAAGTATAAAGGAATATCGTTTGTCTTTCCCACAGCAACTGAGTAGCCTTTTAAAAATCACAGAAATGTATTATTTATTATTTTGTAAATGAAACGACTTTATTTGCATACCACAAGAGAGTAAATTAGGGTTCAGTTCAGGTAACATCACTGATGATGTGCCAAGGTAGCCTGACATAGCCCGCCCATAATACGAATGTTCATCCGTATCCATGGTCTGGGAACGGTCCTCTGGGGCGTGTTTACATCGGTAGAGAGTCTACCGGCCAATAAGCGAAGCTGATTAGACGAGCTGTCCAATCGTTTCAAACCAGAAGTGAATGCCCTCCCCTCCGCAGTATAATCGCGTCAGGTTAAAGAACCCCCAGACCATGAATACGGATGAACAGCAGTATTATGGTCGGGCTATGTCAGGCTAGTGCCAAGGTGCACTAGAAGAGATTTTCTACATCATAGCAAGATCCCTGGTGCTAAAGAATTGAAAAGTCCAGCGGGTTCCACTATAAATTCTGATTGGATGAGACACATTCTACACCTCACTAGGAGTGGAAATATCTACCAATATACAATGGGGGACTCAATTGGTCTGCGCTTGAGAGTGACCATCAAGTTAATTAATGTTGCCATGGTTTTCCTATGATAATTTCAAAATACTTTACCCTTAAACCTTATGTGTACGTTTAGAGAACATAAGATGTAATTTGTACACATTTCAGGTACATTCACAAACATTAGGTACATTTAGGTTTCAAACATTCCATCCTGGCTGCTTTGCGCCCTTCACATAACATTCCCACTTGGTTATCTTTTGGTATTCCTATAATGAAACTATGTGTGAACGTTGGGCTGAGTCCCAGGTTGTGTCCAATCCAACAATTCAACATTATCTAAATCAGCAGAACAGAGACAACTGAGCTGTTCCTTGGGGTGAACCTCGGTATTGGAGTTGTTGACATAATTCCATATCACATGAACTGACCTGTCGGAAACTCTGTTCTCATTCCACACTGTGAAAGTTCTTCTTCAGAAGTCTGACCCACGGTGTGTTTACAGCCTTCAATGGATCACCATAAAACACAAATAACACATAAATTGTTGAAATAAAAATCTCAAACTACAAAAGACATGTGACTGTTCCAAATGTATGAGCTGCCATTACCCTCTATGTTGAAGATCTTTGTTTGCAAGTTTGTCAGACGACCAGTAAGCCCAGCGTAATTCTCAATGTAGAAGGAATTATTTGATTTGGGCTCAGATGCCAACACTTTAAGTTTTTCCATGTCAACTCTGTCTATCATGCTTCTCTGATTTCCAACCTTATAGAGAGGAGCATTGTCATTATTATTCTAAGTGTATGTCTGGATGACTTCCATGAGCACAGATACTATGAGCCAATCTCAATGTTCACCCATACAGCCTCACAGACTTAATACTTAATCATGTTAAAGGGTTTTGTGGGGCTAGATTTGTCCCTGTGTCAAAATTAGAACTGCTTTAGGGAGTGATTGTACCCTTTACCAGCCCTCTCATGACATGCAGGCTTTGGTAACATGTGAATTACCCACAGTTCATTTGTCACAGGTTGTGTCCCAATCATGTAAATAGTAGACTAATCAAGGTCACTCACAACCTCATAAACTCATTCTAAGTGTGAGTCAGTGAGGTCTGTGATGTCTCAGGGCTTAGGAGGGACATTTAGATTCAGCCTCAATTCACTTGTGAATCAGTACACAAGGGTTGTTGAGTTTGAAGAAACAAAAGCATCTTTTTTAAGGAGTTTCATAGAGTAGGAAGAGAGATGAGGAAATAGAGCAAAGTACAATTAACCGAGATAAAGATTCCATACATACCCCAATGACAAGTCGGATGATGTGTCGGTCGTCATAAATTTGTAAAATCCTTGTTTTCTTGCCATTTACTACCATAGTTGCCATACTGTTAAAATCTGAAGGATGGCCGTCAGTGATGATGACCACAACCTTTACAGCATCTGGGTGGCTACCACTCTCAGGGTTGTCAAATAGGTTCACCCTGCATCACAAAACAAATTCAACCAAATATAAATAGAATTACACATATACACATTTTATGTCTAAAAAAGAGCTAAGTAACAACACTCACAGAGTGAAGCGCAGGGCCATATGTGTGTGTGTCAGACTTTTCATGTGTGTTTCTTTATCCAGTTTATCAAAGGCTGTCTTCTCCTGAAAGTCTTTAAATGTGAAAACTGTTAGTGTTTAGAGAACTGGACAGCTGCAAACTGATTCAGCAAACAAACAACAACAAACATTAAATATAAGCAGGTCTGAAACATATAGTGATACAATCTCAGTGATTCTTACAGTGAGTTATTTCATTACATGACAAAATATAAAATACAAAATAAGTTTAAAATAAGCTCACTTGAATCGATGAGTTCTTCATTTTATTCATGATGGTTTTCATGAATTCTTTATTTTTGATGAAGTCTTCATCGGTCATACTCAGAGATCCATCAAAGACAAAAACTAGATCCACTTTTTGCTTTGTGCACTCTGAGAAATACAGTGGATAGAGTACATGATGTGAACAACAGCATCATCAACAACAACAGGGAAATTCAATGTCTGTGGGTCTCAAATTGTTTTCTAATGGGGAAGGTTGATATCACAGCACACATCTCTTGCATATAGTTTTCGCGCTTAGTGTATAGGTGCACTCTAAAAAACAATGGGTTAAAAACAACCCAATTCCAGCCCAGTCACTGGGTCAATAGTGGTCCCGCCCAACCCTGTGTTATTTTAACCCTGTAAATTGGGTTGTGTGGTCAACCCAGTGAGTTGGGTTGATAATCTAGCCCAACCATTGGGTTAATGTAACAAAACTGTGAGGTTAACCCTGCCCAATTGTTGGGTGGTTTTTCAACCCAGCATTTATGTCATTTTCACCATCATTACTAGGTTATATTTACCTAACTTATGTGTTATTATAAGTTTCTTCTTTACCTCTTTATCCAATCACTATTAATTTACAATAATTACAATATGTGTTTGCAAAACATGAATGTTACATGATAATGTTTTAAAATCCATTCTGTTTCTTTAAATCTATGTTCTGGCCTGTGTGTGTTAAAATATCCTTATGATAACCAAAAAATGGGCAAAAAATGAAATTAATTTGTTTTATTTAAAATCTGGTCACATTACAGTCACAATATTTATATGTCAATAATTAATGTCATTGAGGTTTATGTTAAAACATACAAAATAGAATGGCAAAATAGAATAAAACAGAACAGAATAACACAACGTCAAATATGACCATATTCTAGACTGCACTGTAAAAGTCAATTATGTTCAAATAACACATTCCATTTATGACTTACACCCATCATCAGGCTGCCTAGTTGTTCAGCAGTAGAAATGTTTCCACTGTGAAGCACAATATATTGGTATGCAAAGTTTACTGTAGATCTAAATGACAACTATGCAGTTTACTAGACAACAACTAATAAAATGCCTTGATTATGCAGAACTGTGGGAAAAATGAAAACAGCAACCAGTTTTTTTTTTTCCCCATTTTGGGAATATTAATGGTTCAAACACTTAACACCAGACTTTTTTTCCCCAAAAAATGGAACCCCAACAACAGGCACCTTGTTGATGTCCCTTAGCACCTCATGCCTTGAGATTAGAGTGGAAGTACAGTTCAACGCTCTTCCCCATCTGTAATCATATCAGCAGAGTTACAATAAAATTAGTGGCAATGAAAGCAGACAACTGGTGTTGCACTGGATTTCATCTGCTATAAATATAATGCAGATGTTTATTCTCTTCAATTACTTCAGGCAAGCATGTTCTGCCCACCTATCAACATAATCCACTTGGAGGATACTGATAAGTGAGCTTTGCATACACCTAAAGGTGAAGTTAGGGAAGCAGAGATGACATGTAAACATTAAGTGTGTTATAAATGTACCTTTTATTTCTTCCAATGGTAAGTAGATCCGCCTGTTGCCACTGAGGAAAAAAAGAAAACACATTTTATTTTGTTGTAAACACTGATATGTGGACCATTTCTTTACCAAAGATCTAATTAATCAAGTTTAGAACAACATTTCTTACTCAGGTTAGTGAGGTGACAGGACAGGATGAAGCAGTAGTCTTGACCACTCTAATCAGACTGGCACTGGTGATTGGGCTGTGAGGAAACAATGGAATATGCACATTTTACTATCTACAGAAAATGTATTTATCATGTCTAAACCAAATTTAGGCCTACCACAGAACAGGACACGGGTTGCAGGGATTTAGATGAGCTATTTAACAAACTTAACATTAAAATGCCATCCAGCACTCAAAAATTATACTTGTTATACTCGTGTACAACCAAATAAACACTTACCCTGAACTTATTCAGATTGCGGTCTGTGGCCACGAAAGGAGAATCCTGGAGAATCTACCATCATCAATCGCAAACCTATCAAAATGGGAAATACATAGTAGATTTTATACAGTAGGCCTACTTAAGAGATACAAAGAAGAGAAAACTGGGTTTAAACAACAAATAATACAACCACACTGGTCACACAGGTGAAAATCTCTTAGAATTCAGGAAAACAAGCAGATGAAACCTACCAAATGAATTCAGAGCTATAAAAGCTACAAACAGGTTTCAGCTTTATTTTCCATCAATGGCAGGACTATGATCAGACTTGTCATGATAAGGCCTTTCAATGTAAAATAAAGTCCACTATCAATAGAGAAATATACATTTAAGAAGCGGTAGATGAGCAAGTTTAACATTGTGAGGACGAACAAATAACTGTGCAACACAACGGCTAACCTAACAGCACAGTCAAGATAAGGAGACGGTTGATCTCAAAGATAGCATAGCAAGCTAACTGTACAATCCCTGTTCACTCCGTTTAATACAGTAATCGAGTTTTCATGATCAGGGATTAAATAAAGAAGTTAATGATACCAACGACATCATATTTATGTCCTATTACCCTGTGTTATTACCTAGTTAACTATGTTAGCATCATCGTTTTCCAACCCTGTTAGCTAACTAGCATGGAAGCCAAACCATGCCAGCAGGCAGCTATCAGCTAACGATGTCTGCTAACAAGCTAACGGCAGCTCAAACGAGATAATTTGTTCAAAGAATAATACAATATTACCATATTGGCGTCTTTTGGGACAACAACTACTCAATTTTAATCGTTGTGAGCTTGTAATATATACTGTACCACGCCTGATTTAGGTTGGTTCTATGTTAGGCAAGGCAAGCTAGCTACGTTAGCTATCAATAATTTCTGTATCATTATGAGTGAATATGAACGCACCTCAGGTGCACAGAAAACCATACAACCAAACAACATACAAATTATTTCTCTGTAACTAACAAAGTAGTAATGGTAATAAAACATAATTTATACTTACTCCGTTTGTGTGCTCCTTTGGGCAGCTTCACCGTACAGCAGTAGAGCTCAAACTAAAGTATCACAAGTCTTCAACCGTCATTTCACACGAGGCGAGTCCGGCCAGCGGAGCAATTTTGTGGGGGCAATCTGAAGACGGGCCTGATACTCGACGCAGCAAAAAGGATTCAGGCAAACTTGGCGATAGCAAGGCGGATCCGCCGCGGCCACACATCATGTTGCTGTGTGGGATAACTTGATCATTTTTCCTCTGGATCCTGCCCCTTTGTCAGTCAAGAAAATGGCCACTCAAGACTATCTTTTAAAATCACTAATAACTCAGAAGTTGAGTCACAGTTGCCCAGGGGTTTGGTTACTGTACTCTGGTGTAGTCACAGACACTGACCCAACTAGTACCCAACAGTTGGGTGGGATAAAACAACCCAATTGTAGTTAATATAACCCCATGACAGTACCCAACTGCTTCAGCCCAGTGATTGGGCTGAGAAAATAACCCAGTGTTTTAGAGTGTGGGTTTTCATCCAGTTGTTCGCATTTCATATGCTCATTCACAGAAATTCGTCTTAATAATCACATCACATGCATTTCCTTTAACTGTATAATGTGAATTAAAATGGAATAGTGCTAATCAAGTGAGATGTTCCGACCAGCTGTGGGATCAAATGTAACCCAACGTTTATGGACAGAAATGCGGTAAATGGAAATATAAGTGAAACTGTTCTCCATCCATCTTGAATGAATCACCTGAAGTTCTTTTCACAAATAGATCAGGAATTGAAATGGGATTTGTCATCAGCAACATAACCATGATTTAAGCACACTCAAAAGGCATTTAGTTTTCTTAAAACTAAAAAAAAATCATTTCACTCCTATGATTCCATTGTTGTAAAAAGTGACATTAACAGGTTGCGTCTAATCAAGGTCCAATCAAGGTCCAATCAAGGTGCAGCAATCAAGATGTTACTGACCATAAACATTATCAACAATAACCAAATGATGTCACTTTTTACTCAGAACGCATTGAGACATAAGTACAATGGCAGTACAGTCTATGTAAAAGTTTAAATAAAAAAAGAAAGCATTCTGTATGTTTAAATCATGTTAGATATATCTGATACCATGTCTTGTAAGGCCAATTTGTCATACTACTCAGGGATCCGTTTAAACTGCAATTTGTTGGTTATTCTGACTGGACCATGACTTGGTTTGACAAAAGCAACTATTTGCCAATGGGAATTTATTTTTTGCAGCATGTCTGGTTCTGATTAGGCAAAACGCCAGGTTAACTTCTTATGTTATTTCGTCCTTTAATGTAGCCTACCTTAGGTTAACTCTGCTCGATATATTCAGCAGAGCTTCACAGGATCAGGCTACTTTGAGCAGGACAACATCAGTAATAGATTGGTTGAGATATTCTACATTACTGACCTGTTATCATATATGGATTTGGAATTTCCAGCTCAGGTGAGCCCTTTACCCCAATCTGATACAGTAATCTTTTCCAGTTGGTGGATCCTACTGCGTCCGGAATCAACATGTCCTTTGGTGGAAAACAGAGTGGGGCAAATTAGTTTACAATATGTATATGTGGATGACTTTTGCACGTCATGTGAATTTTAGTTTGTTTCTAAACCTGTTAGTCTCACCTCAGTAAACTCTGCAGTCATTCCACTATGTGAAAATTCTTCTTCCAATGTCTGATGCAAGTTGTCTTTGGAGCCAATAATGGATAACAATAAAACACAAATTACTTGTACATGAACACATAAATTAAATTGTTGAAATAAAAATCTCAAACTGTTAAAGACTGTTCCAAATGTATGAGCTGCCATTACCCTCTATGTTGAAGATCTTTGTTTGCAAGTTTGTCAGAAGACCATTAAGCCCAGCGTAATTCTCAATGTAGAAGGAATTGTTCGATTTGGGCTCTGATGCCAACACTTTAACTTTGTTCATGTCAACTCTCTCTATCAGGCTTCCTTTATTTCCAACCTTATAGAGAGAAATATTGTCATTAGTGTCAGTCTGGGTGACTGCCACGAGCACAGAGACTATGACCCAATCTCAATGTCCGCCCTGACAGACTTATGTTACATTCACGTGAGGGCTTTAGATTTAGATTTGTCCCAGTGTCAAAATGAGTAGTGCTTACCGGTAAGTGTGTGATTGGTTTGTGTCCCAATCATGCAAATAGTAATTAAGGTCACTCACAGTCTCATAAACTCATTCACTAAACAGTGTGTGTGAGGCCTGTGAGGGCTCAGGGCTTACAGTAGGAGGGACATTGAGATTCAGTTAATCAAGACTATGCCATACGTGTACATACCCCAATGACAAATCGGATGATGTGTTGGTCGTCATAAATCTGTAAAATCTTTGTTTTACTGCCATTTACTTCCATAGTTGCCATACCGTTAAAATCTGAAGGATTGCCGTCAGTAATGATGATCACAACCTTTACAGCATCTGGGTGGCTACCACTCTCAGGGTTGTCAAATAGGTTCACCCTGCATCACAAAACAAATACAATCAAATATAAATAGAATTACACATATTATATATATATGCCTATTTTATGTCTAAAACTTAAAGTTAACATTACTCACAGAATGAAGCGTAAGGCCATATGTGTGTTTGTCAGACTTTTCATTTGCATTTCTTTATCCAGTTTGTCAAAGGCTTTCTTCTCCTGAAAGTCTTTAAATGTGAAAACTGTTCTGAAGTCTTTAGAGAACTGGACAGCCGCAAACTGATTCAGCAAACAAACAAGAAAACAACACAAAGATTAAATATTAGCAAGAGATACAATCTCAGCAATTCTTACAGTGAGTTATTTCATTACATGACAAATGTAAAATAGAAAAAAATAAGGTTAATTTAAGCTCACTTGAATTGATGTGCTCTCCATTTTATTCATGATGGTTTTCATGAATTCTTTATTTTTTATGAAGTCTTCACCTGTCACAGTCAGAGATCCATCAAAGAGAAAAACTAGATCCACCTTTTGGTTTGTGCACTCTGAGAATACAGTTGGTGGAGTACATGATGTAAACAAACAGGAGCCGTATCAACAACAACAACAACAGGTAAATATATTCAATGTCTGTGGGTTACAAATCTACAGTGGACAGTCCGGGGGCTAGCAGTATTTACACGCAGGGTAGTCTAGTTCATGGGCTTGTTGGTGTTGTTGTTGTGGTCATGGTCTGAAGTTGAAAAGAGTGGATCCGCCCAGACATTGGCTACATTTTTGGACATTTTTGGAAAAGTGTGTTTTTCGCATAGGCCTAACTTAAATGAACATAACAACTTGAAAGCTTGCCAGGAGGCCTGCAGGAGGTTAGCCTGATACATCTGGAGAAGGGCTGCCGTATTCAGGGTCGCTTGCTTTGTGCAGATGTAAGCTTTCTCTGCAAGACACTGTGGTCTGGATGGGATTACAAGCCACAGTGTGGGGAATGGGGAAAGATTGGGAAATGACCTCAGGTTGGTCCTCGGGTTTATGGCCCAATCATACAGTAGGTGACTTTTAGTTACCTGTATTTTTCTCGGTAGACGACAGGAAGAAAAGTAAACTGCCCTGCTCACAAATATTGTTTTAATTACGCTCTGTGTACATGAAGGATAAGATAGCGGTTTGGATATGTTTGTCTTAAGAGGCCCAGAGTATGCTGCTCACCTTCCAGTAAATTTGGTTAATGATTGTTGTACGTGCTTGTACACATGGGCATTACTGATTTACTACAATAAATATACTTTTTTTTCTTATTTCTGAACTTTGTCTTTTCCTTATTGAGGAATTACACGAGCATTTAACTACAGTGTCATTTTATATCTATTTAGTTAAGAATTGTACCACAATTATTTTATAGAGTCATTAAGATTGTCTGAAGGAAACTGTATATCAAAGGTCAACAAAGTAAGGTTATTGTACAAACTTTGAGTAGTGGCCTCTCCAGGACTTGGTAGTGGAAGAGGCCTGCAGTTTGGAGTTGTGTCATCACATATAAACACCCCACCAGTGCCATTGTCCTGAAGTGGGGCACTGACAAAAACCCTGCAAGAGAAGAAAGTAAATAGACAATTTACTTTAGATTTTTACTTGCCGAAATAGTTTACACTGATCACAGTGATAAAATATCTACTTCACGTAGAGGGTCATCCCTATGCTCCCAGGTCCACCCCTCAACTACAACACACCCACGGCCTCGGAGACAAAGCGTTCTTAAAGGAGAAATGTGGTGTGATAAGGACCCAAAGTATTTTGCAATATCATTAAAAGTTGGAGCATTTGCCGGGGTGCAGAATTTTGAGACGTTAGTATAGGCCGGAGAAAACCACTTGCTAGTTGTAGCTTCCAGGGGCATCCAGCTCAGGGGTAAGTAGTTATCTGTACAATTACTGAGTTTTCAATGCTGGAACTATGATTATACTACAAAGTGTGGGGCTATTTTGAGCCTTTCTATGGTTTAAAACAGCGATTTGGCTACTAACACCTAGCTAGATGCCCCTGGATGACGTTAGCATTCAAACGTTCGATCCTGCTTCTCTACAGGCATCTCATCAGTAAATCGACATTCTGATTGGTAATCGCCCAACCGCATCATAGCTCATTACATAAAGTTACTGTGCGTTCAGACCGAGACCAATTCAGGCGACATGGGCGACGGAAGTAATTGCCTTTTGAATGGAGACGGGCGATTTGGGTGACAAAGGTGGCAGGCGACGAAACTTGGGCAACTTGGGCGATAAAATCAAGTTAAACTTCGGTTAACTTTATGTAATGAGCTATGATGCGGTTAGGCGATTACCAATCAGAATGTCGATTTACTGGTGAGATGCCTGTAGAGAAGCAGGATTGAACGTTTGAATGCTAACGTCATGGGCAAATTTGTCATTTTGGTTGCTGTGCTCAAACAATGTTTCTTGGGAGTCTTCGGCGACTATTGGCAATTTATCGCTTGCGGTCTGAACATACAGTTAAGTTTAACTTGATTTTATCGCCTAAGTCGCCCGCCACCTTTGTCGCCCAAATCGCCCATCTCCATACAAAGTCAATTACTTCCGTCGCCCGTGTTGCCTGATTTGCTTTCGGTCTGAATGCATAGTTACGATCAAACAGCTCCAAGGTCATCGAATTTTCCAACCATGAGATGTAAAAATAAGCTATCTGATTGGCTACCGCCCGCGATACCGCTCCTTCATTTGTATAATATTGAACACTGCTCAACTTTTGCCGCTGGCTCCGCTCAACTCGCTGCTCTACGTCATGTTTGACCCTTACAAAATTGGAATGCATTGAACACAGAGCACCGCTACACTCCGCTTGCATGTAAAAGCAGCGTAACATAGGATCTGGGGAACACATACATGCTCCCGTCATTCTCAATTCACCCAGCAGTTTAAATGGAGTCACTCACCCTCTCTGTCCACCAGACTGGAACTGCAATGCCTTGAATCCAAAAAAATCTTCACGAGATCCAGTATAAATCTTAGGTCCAGTGATGTCTATGTTAAAGGCCATAGATAAGGACACTGTTTCGGAAAAAGAATTCAGCATCATCGTAACAGGAATCTGATAAGAGGTTTTAATACAACAACACCTAGCACTTTTTAAGACACCAAAAGCACTTTCCAGTGGAAGGGGAACCTCACTGACCACCACCAATATGAGATATTCAGCACACAGCTCTAAAATGTCAGCCTTAGGTAGGATGTGTACTAATTATTATATTTATAATTATTATAATTATAATAAGAATTAATTAACAATAATTTTGTACATCCATAACATTGATGAAATTACACACTCAGTAGGAGGAAGAAAAACATGTTTTTGGTTAAACATACACAGCTAACATTAAAAGTGTATTCCAGTACTTTTCGTATTGTATTGTAGCGATATACAGTTTCTGACAAGCCAGGCTAGAACATAAAAGGTAGTCTGGCCAGGATGGATAGATCCTTGTGCCGGAATCTTTCAAACTGCTCTTGCATGCAATAGGATAGCATTGAGATCAGAGCTATAGAGGGTGTTCAGATTTCGGAGCCAACTATTCTATTTGGTAACCTGACTCCGCCAGATGGACTTGCTCCCGCAGTTCCATCTGGGAACGATCCGTTAAAGAAGTTTTGGTTTGTTAGTTTTGTTTTCGTTTGTTTACTTTTGGATAGCCAAGGGCATCTGTCTATGTTGGTGATAGACGGGCCAAATCAACCAATCAGACCAATGAAGCATATAACGTACGTACATGTTCTTTAGACCCGCCTCTCGTTGCGCCGCACCTCAACCCGCCTCAAGGCCAACGCTGATTGGTTCATTTGTTTAGCAACCTGCTCCAAATTCTCGTCAATGGAGAATAGCCAGACTGAGCTGCGAGTGAAGACCTGAAGCTCGCAAGATCAGTTTGGTCTCACAAGGCTATCTATTTGGTCCTACACACCCAAGAAAAGGGACCAGCTGAAAGCGCTATACCTTTCACTGAACTGAGCCATAATCATACTTTCAGTTTCATTTTCTATGACCCTATTCAGTTATGGAAGGCTGAAATCCATCTATGTTAGTTTGATTGTGCAGTAGCAGCAAGCAATTTCATTCCATTTCAATACTTCCCTTTTGTTGTTGTCATGCAGTCTCAGTCATTCGCCTATAGATATGTTCTTGCTCTCCTTGACTTTGATGTTTAGGATTTTCTTAAAGGACAAATAGTGTAAACCAATCCATAGCCCTCTGGTTCAAACTCACTAAGTGCTGTGTTTAGTTAACAGATATTTGATACTACATAGACCGTGCAGTGAACTGGCATCTAACACTAAGTGAATGGGGCATAACAACTTACTTTCAGTTTCATTTCATAATGCCTCATGAGTCAGCATTAGTAATCAGTTTCTTATTCGGTCTATGAAGCATCCAATTTTCTCATTCATTTATTCAGGTACCAGCAACAGGGCTATTGACCGATTCACACTGGATCTCCCTCCTCTAAGTTATTCCTCATCTTCCACTCTCTCCCAGACTCTCTTCTGGTTTTGAAGGCCCTTAAAGACTCTCCACACTCTGGAGCTGCCCACCTACCTGCTGTCCCTAAGAGGATCAGTTGGAGATGTGTGTGTCCTGCCATCCTCCTGTTTATCCTCATCTGTCCGACTATTGTCTCCATAAATAGGGTACATGTGAGAAGAGACAAACACTGCAGCACCTCCCATTTCTAGTTCTTCTGTGTTTCCCGTTTTGGGTTTGTGGACCTTGTCCCCGTTACTGGCATGTCATTTCACAACCCTACATTTTGTTGTCCGTTTGTTTACTTTTTTTCTTCACTCTGGTAGTCTTTTTATACCATTTGAACAGCTTCGTAGGTGTCCTTACTTACCTGCAGACCATTGTCTACCTTAAAGATGTTCACCCTGTGTGTCATTTAGGCTAACATATTTTTTTTATTGCATTGTTGTCATACTTAACTGTTTCAGATGAATAAATACATAAAGATATGCAATGCAGCTCTTGAAGTAATGCCTTAATCTAATAAAGGTATTTAAAAGTATTTTCCACTTTTTTCTGGGGTGTCTACAATAGTAAGAAATCACAGATCTTTTGGTGAAAACATTTTAGAATTTGGTTGAAAGGCAATTCTATTTTCTCATTCTATTTCCTATTAACTTCACTTGCTAACCTCAAACAACAGGTCTATAATTTTATTTTTTGGTAACACTTTACGGTAAGGGTACATGAATTATCATTCATTCATGATTCATGCATTACTTAATCTCTGAATATCTAATGATTCATCAGGAATTAGCATGACCTCCTGCTGAGATAGCACATGATCTTAAGCATTAATTACACTGGGTACATCATCATCAACAGTTCACACACACACACACACACACACACACACACCTGTGTGTGTATATGCACCTGTGTGTGTGTATGTGACTGTATATGCAGTGCCTGGCGAAAATACATCCGCAAACAAAACAGCCCGTGCTCCTGTCCACGGAACGCCGCCGCAGCCAAACGGATATGATGTCAAATGTGTTCATGGTAATGTTGACTTAATATCAAAACTTTCTTTTAACTATCAGTTATTATGACTGTTACTACTACAACAATGTACATTAAAATTGCTTTACAAGACATCCAAATCTTTTACACCACTATGGTGACCACATGTCCCCTTTAATGTTAAAACTGTACAGCAAATTGAGCCTTTGTTCCATAAACTGCGTGTTGTTATTACATGTGTAATAAATGGTGTAACTGCCGCACTTTTGCCTGTTTGGAGGTGAGTATTTACACTGACCACCACCAATATGTAGCACCCACAGCATTTGACTAAAAAAAACCCGTAACTTCTTATTTTCGTTGTTGTTGTTGTTGTTATTGTTGTTGTTGTTGTTGTTGTTGTTTTCTTCTTATTCTTCTTTTTTAAGACTAAACAAACCCCCAATCTAACAATTCTAACAAAAATCTTTAGGGTATCCCAATCCTCAAGGCATCAAGCATAATGTTTTAAACGTGATGGATCTTCATTTCTATGATACAATACCACCTGGAAAAAGCTATATAACAATGAACAACCTCTCCATGTCCCATACTGGAGAGTACAGGCTTGAAGATTGGAGTAAGTCAGAGTTTGGAAAAGATCCTAAGCGCTTCCATCTCACTGTCTGTGCTGATGGTGATGAAGAGCCGTCTGTGGAGATAGCGCTTGGCGGCCGTGTTACTCTATGTGGGAAGAGCTCTACTCTGGGAAGCAGCCTAGAGCTGTTCCTGTTCAGACGGTACAAGTGGAATACCACAGCTCTGGTCCTGGACACCAACTCCTCACTGAGGATCTGAAGGGCCGACTGCAGGTGGATCTTAACAACTTGCAGGTCACTTTCACTGGGGATTTGGATGTGGATGATAAGTCTGAGTTCTACTGCACAACATGGAGAGATGATACGTGCCAAACTGTAAAGTATGTATGCCTGGAAGGACCTGATGATGTTAAATATATCTTTCCAAACGAGGGGAGAATGTGACTCTTCCATGCTTTCAACCCTGGGAGAAAAGCTCCCAGCGCTGGTCCGCTCACACATGGTATGGCCACCTCACCATTGATCAGGACGACCAACACGAAATGATGTACATATACTAAACGGCAGCAAATTCTTCCTCATGATCCCCAATGTGTCAGTACAACACTCAGGGCGGTGCGAATGTATTTGCTATGAGTCCTTTGGTTACCGAATTATATTACAAAATTTCAGACTTTTTCTTTGCTCAATAATGTCCCCACTGGATATCATGTTTTCTGACAGTGGAATTGTCTTTCTGGAAGAAACTACGATAAACTTAATGAGGTCTGTATATGGCGTACAGTGGTATCGACAGAATTTTCAGAACCAAGGGTCCTTTTTCTGGACACCAGACAAGGATTCTTGCCTTTGATTGATGATCTTAAGGGGCGTGTCAATATGGCGGCTGACGGCTCTCTGATCCTATCCAATCTGACAGCAGAGGACAACGGGCTTTACACATGGATTGAGTTTGAATATGACCTGGGTTTGTTATGAGGGAAGCTTCCGTCTTGTACATGGATCTGTGTACATGGATCCGTCTGTGGTGGTCTCTCCTTCCTACAGAGCTTCACTCATGGTCTGTGGACTGCTGGGGCTGATTGCAACTGTGATCTGGTTCAAGCTGAGGAGCAGAAGAGGAGAGCAGACCTCTGGACGCCAGAGCAGAGAGGGGCAGCAGACTGAAGATGAAGATCTCTATGAGGAGGTGGAGATGGCTGAAATCACTGACGGAATTGTCTCTGCTGTGGATGCTGAAAACAATCTCTGAGCAGAATTTTTAGATAACTCCTTTGTTGATTGTTAGATAGCTTACTTCTACAATTTAGCTGAATTCTACTTTTTTATATGGTAATCACATCAGGCATCAGGGGTGGGCGGGCATATTTAACCTGCAACTTTGTTTACTATATTATGATATACTGAGTGTTATGAAAGACAAGTTCCATTATTTTGTAGAGTACCATTTTTATCATGTAAAAAAAAAATATATATATATATATATAAGACTGCTACAGTTTAGCTGAAACCAACATGTTTTTTAGTTTTAAAGAATATTATATGCTTATGATGTGCCATTAATTATCAAGGCTGTCATCTATTATATTGAGTTTAGATTATAGTCTTGCATTGTCAAAGGCTTGCTATAGGCTTGCATTGTTTTTGATTGAAAACAACTTTGTTCCAAGATCCAATTTTCCAATTTTGAATGTAATTGTTGTGATAACAATAAAGTTTTGTAAATATACTTCATTGTCGTTATTACATTACAGTAATATCATCATAGCCTTCATGTAGACAAAGAGAGAAGTATGGTATGAAAGGAGACATAAGTCCACACACACACACACACACACACACACACACACACACACACACACACACACACACACACACACACACACACACAGAGAGAGAGAGAGAGAGAGAGAGACAAAACTATCTGTAGCTTTAGTGATATTGGACCAGGAAAGAAATATTGTTTGACATCTACAATGTTTCAAGAGTGCACACAAACACACACACAAAACAGTTGTATGTAAATGTAATGACTGGTGTCAGCCTGTAGGGGGAGTCATAGTCCACAGGAAGAGTCAGCGCTGCACTGCACAGTAGTTACATTTACATTTACATTAATGCATTTAGCAGACGCTTTTATCCAAAGCGACTTACAAAAAGAGGGATAACAATCAAGCTGCAACACAATACAAGTAAGTGCCTACTGGGAGTGCCATTTGCTAATAGGAGAGCAAGTGCAGGAGTTTAGAAGTGCTTGATCAGTGCATTCCAAGTAATTTAAGGAACTAGGACAAGAGACACTCTTGAAAGAGCTGGGTCTTCAAGAGTCTCTTGAAAGAGTACCTGTTGTTCTAATAGTCTTGGGAAGGCTATTCCACCAGTTAGGAACAATGCATGAGAAGAGCCTAGATTGACCTGTGTTGGTCGTTCCAAGCAGCGATCCTTGGTTGAGCGGAGCGATTGGAGGTTAGTTCCCATTGCAGGTTTGCAGTAGTTCCCATTGCAGGTTTTGACCTGGAGTCAGCTGGTATTATTGGCTCATAATGAAGAATAAAAGGAGATGGGTATGAAACTATACTGTCAGAGGGTATGCACACACACACACACACACACACACACACACACACACACACACACACACATACAAAGATACACACATGCCACAAACTTGCACTCACTTGTACATCTATGGGCTAGGGGGGTCCCCATGCACCCCCCAGGACTAAACTTCATGGGTATCTCCTTGTAGCCCTGGACCTGAAGTTTAAGAAAAATCATGTTAACAAGAAATAAACTCATTCTCACTATGTATGGCACACCACTTTTTAACCGCTTACCGAATGGCGAAAAAATACCCCCATTTTTAGGCCTCAGGAAAAGGAAATTGCTGGTTTCTTGGGAATAGATTGGTCAATATTAACAAATTATATATCATTGTAAAGTTTGATTAGTACTATCATAGGGGTTAAACTCAGTTGATTAAGATTTAACCCATATATTGACCTTATAATTGAAGCCGCGCCAACCAATATTCATAAAATACCATATATTGACACGTAATGGTATTTTATGAATATTAACTATGCGATACTATCATAAGGTCAATATATGGGTTAATCATACAAGTTTAACTCCATATATGATGATAGTGCGAGGGGGATCCAAATGCACCCCCTTTTTAACTAATTAAGTTAGTATTTTCTTGTTGCCCAAATCTCAAAGATTCAGAAAAACCATGTTAACAAGAAATAAACTCATTCCCACTGCTACATGACGCAAAACTTTAACATACAAAAATACCGATTATTAGGCCCAAAGTCAAACTTGAGATTGCCCATTACAGCTGCATAAAGTGCTCCATATGAACTTATTATGTTAACTAAACTTATCATTGTGAAGATTTTGAATAGTCCTATCATAAAATAACAGTTAAATACTAATTAAGTAAGTAATAACCCATATAATGACCTTGTAATTGCAGCCGTATAGCCAATATTTATAATATACTATATAGTCAATGAGTGAGGAGGGATCCATATGCACCCCCTCTCTAACTAACTAAACTAGTATTTTCTTGTTGCCCTGATCCCAAGGATTAATAAAAATCATGTTAACAAGAAGTAAACTCATTCCCACTATGCATTACACAAAACTTTTTAACTTACCAAAATAACGATTTTTAGGCCCAAGGGAAAATGAGATTGTCCATTGTATCTGCCTAGTTTTACTTATTATGTTAACTTAACTCATCATTGTGAAGCCTTTGAATAGTCTTATCATAAAATAAATGTTACAGTCTTTAAATCTTCTGTATGCCAGGCTCAAAAATTACCCATAATGCCCATAAATGGAGAAATCCAATATGGCCGCTGCTACCAAGTCAAAATCTAATTAATCACTTAAGGTGAAAACCTGAATGCAATGTCCTTTTACAGGTTTTCACATATGTGGAAGTCAATGGCATCCACAGATTTAAAATCAAGACTAAATAAAATGCTTGAAATGAATGAACATGGTTAAAATTGTTGTCTCAGGTAATGAACAATTAATTAACAATAGAAGATCATAAAACAGGTTGACTGCATTCTGGAGAATTAACTTAAAACATGTTTAGCAAGAAGGTTGAATACAATACTTTAACTATGTATTCACTTATTTGTCTATATCTTAGCTATTTATTTTGTAATTGAAGGAAATGCTTGAAACTCATAGGCTTTAGGCCTATATGTAAAACTGATGTGTGTAAATAGATTGACCTACTACTGGAATTTCATCGTAGTATATTGTTTTGATGTCCCGTATGCTATGACGAAATGTTTGCCCATCCCAATCTCACCCTTGTACACACAAATCCCAACACATAACCCAGAGATCCCACCCCCAAAAAACATTAATTGTGTCACTCCTCACA
>JAODXP020000880.1:0-20966 GCA_027497455.2 Sardinella longiceps | reverse complement strand
AATGAGCATACTTAGCCGTGATTATGGGAGAGCAATATTCAGCCATCTGCAACATGGTTCAGTTACTGAATCTCAACAACTAACAAGCTTTTTTTGTGTAGTTAATGGCCATAATTAACAACTAGTAACCAGAAACCCTTGGGACACATCCAAATTTACTCCACTAAATGAATGTGAGTGAAAAGTTTTATATGCTTACTTGAGTGCTGTTCTCGTTACACACTCGGTTCACACTTGTGTGTGTTATATGAACGGAACTGGCTATGTCTGTAAAATTTGAATTTATTCTATTGTAATTTAATTTTCCATGATAAACTTGTAAAAATCATGAATTTTAATGTTTCATATTAACATTTGTTATAATTTGGCAAAATGTCTTTCAGGACTAAATTGAAGCCTGAAAGCCCTAGAAGGGTACTTGTGTCTGAGTTTGATGCATCCAATGAGAGTAAAGAAAATTATGTGACTGTTGAAAAGGCCAAGAATGCATTTGAGCATGAAAAGGTGAGTGGATTAAAACCTCTACCTTCATTTTCCCAGGCGCTTGCAATTGAATAGCAAAGAAGGCTGTGCATCTTTGTTAACACAAATTAATGTACCAACAGGATTTTATGTCCACCATGTTTTATGTATTGTAAATATCCATATACTCTACATCTAATAAACTAAATTCTCTCTTTCAGGTCACACTGAAGGGCCAAATCGTACATACTGGATCTAGCCCACTGAAGCATCAGTACAAGCTTAGAGATACTACTGGTGATATCTCATTTTCCACAGACAAAAAGCTTGAGGTTGGGTGGTACAGTCTGACTGGAGTTGTGGTTCAGGCCCAGAAAGTGTTAATCGTCACTCCTGATACAGTCATCACTCCTATCGCTCCCTTGGAAGATATGAGACCCCTATGTGTAGAAGTAGTTAGGGGAACAATAATAACTGCAAAGTTGTCTGTTAGGTATTTCTGCATTAGAGCAGAATGCAAAACAGAGTTACCTGGCCCATTAAACAACAAAGATCATGTGACATGCCAGAAATGCAGACATTCTGTCGTGTACAGCCAAATGCCCCGATTTGCAGCAGCCGATATTACGCTGAAAACTGCTAAGGAATCTGAGTCAGTGTTTGTGCTGTCACACACTCTCTTGTGCAGTTTAGTCCCTCTAGGTGAGAGGGGTGTTATTGACACAAAAGGTGTAGAGAGACAGCTGTTGGAGAAGAAGATCTGTTTATCTGTAAAAGGAAAGGAGGTCACTGAAGTCCGTTAAAGGGCCTAGATGTGCACACCACCAATAACTTTGGAATCTTCACTTATGACATTCAAATCATGAGTCATGGAAACTAGTAATCAAACAAGGCTGAGTAGTAGTGTGTGGTTGGACAAACATTTGTGAGGGGCTCGAATCATTTGACCGAAAGTAAACTTCTGGAATTGTAGAACTGTACTAGCCTGACATAGCCCGACCATAATACTGCTGTTCATCTGTATTCAAGGTCTGGAGGTTCTTTAACCTGACGCGATTATACTGCGGGGTGGGAGGGCATTCACTTTTGGTTTGAAACGATTGGACAGCTTGTCTAATCAGCTTCGCTTATTGGCCGGTAGACTCTCTACCGATGTAAACTCGCCCCAGAGGACCGTGCCCAGACCATGATGCGTATGAACATTCGTATTATGGGCGGGCTATGTCAGGCTAGAACTGTACATGAACAGAGGGGGAAAGTATCTCATAAATTCCATGTAAATTTCATGTGGATTGGCGTAAGAAATGACTAGCTCCACTACCAGTCCACCAGGAAAACATGTGGTGGCTAGACCTACAGTAAATGAGTGGTATTATACACATTGGTATTATACCTATTATAGGCTCTTACACATTGTTAATTAGTTTGTACTGGTTAGTAATATATGGGGCTTTGAATTTGTCTGTATGTTGAATTAGGGTTGAATCGATGATCTTGAGCAAGCTTTCAAAATGTGGAAAACTGATCCAGTGTTCTCTGGATCATAATTAAATCATAGAATAGTGTGTCAAAAACTGTGGTGATATTGTTCAGAAAAATGCTGTTTTAAATGAACACACAAAGCATATACTTTTCTAATTTTTCACAATTTTCCACCAAATTAGTAAAAACTCTGATTTTTTTTAGCTGTTCCGATCTTGATTCTAAAAGTTTGATTTCAGGTAAAAGCAAGAAAATTATTTCATTTTCTGTTCATTCAATCATACTGTATATGTAAATCACCCAGATGTTGACTTTTAAGGGTGCTTAAGTTCAGGCAGAATATTTTGAAGCCACTATTAATATTTTGAAGCCACTAACAAAAACGTATTCTCCCAGAAATCAATGTCATATGGTGTGACACCATATTCCTTTTTTTAATCGGGCAATTGTCTAGAGACCTCTGGTCTTTCAGAGGGGGAAGAACACCTCAGGAGGTCACTGAAAGTGAAATGTGTTCCAAAAAATCCAGTATACAGTACAGCAAGGCTTTGTATTGTGTAATTTTGCAATGTACTGTACACCTGTGTAACTGGAGAAAAAAATAAAAAAATAAAAATAGTCCCCCTCGTTCTCTTCTATTTCAATTTGTCATTTGTTTTATTTTCTCAACCTGAGAAAACCTTCTAAAATCCATGCATACTGAACACTGCTTTTATTCTTATTCATCTTCATTGTGTGTATAATAATATTATATATAATTTTTGTCTCTATACCTACCTTGCACCCCCTTGACTTAATTATTTATTGTTTGATTACCTGAATGCTGAGTAGGCCTATGTCCTACTGTCCCTATGTAAAACTGACTTTGGATTTACTTCCATATAAATGGGTTTGTAGTCGAGATCTTATCGTAGTATGGCAATGCTCTGCTATTTCATGAAATAGGCTACTACCCTGGTGAGCGCTCTCTCGTGTATTCACGTGTTTTACTCGCCACTTCATGTGCTAGGTGGTGGATGTGTTAAGTTTTGTAACCCGCAAATTCCAGGAATAGCCTACTGTATGGAAACTAATTACATTTGCTCAAGTTACTGTAATTAAGTAGTTTTTTTAGGGTAATCCATAATTTTAAAGTAGTTTTTCAAAACGCACACCTATGCCAAGATCCGCCAGGCCGCTTGCACCTGCTCTGCTGGCAGCAGACACAGGAGGAAGTGATTAATGTTGCAGAGGGCTTGTTTGAAATCAGCTGACTGGCTAGCTTAGTCAATGGGACTTTTTCATTGGATAAAGATATGATGCTTACTGCTAATATCATGGACTTTTTCCTTAAAAAGTCCCATTCAGTCGGCCAGCCAGACAGCCAACTTGAATGTACAGTATACTCAATGAACTCTGCAGAAATTGGACATGGGTTTTGTATCATGGGCCATTAAAAAGAATGGAAGTTAAATTTTCTTCTTCAACGTTTTAATAAATATCCCTGCATTATATTCTAAATGTAAAGTTGTTCATAAACAGTAATTTATAAACAAACATGCCTGAATTAAACCATGAAGCTCTTAGAAATAGATATATAATTTGTGTAGAATGTTGACACACACACGAGCACACACACACACACACACTGAGACAGACACAAAACCACATCATTTTAGCATAAGCCTACTCCTATACACATGGGGGCGCTACGGATAAAATTTGGAAAATTGTAAGCGGGAGGAGCATGAAAAAGAAAAACAAATTTAAACCAATCGCGGGAAGAAGGAGGAGGAGAGAATGAGGACCTAGTGCAGACTGCAGATGTTTTGTGGCCTTTTTACGAGCTTTAAAAAGTAGCTGTAGGCTACATTTCAGAAGGACGTGAAATAAGATACAAACTCACAATGGAAGGTAAGTTGAGCTGCAGTGAAAAACATGTCGCCGTCATGCAAGTGCATGATCGTGTACACACGTGTGTTCTACTTCACCCTCTGCAAGCAAGCAAGCAGACTCGTTACAAGACTAACGTTATGTTACCTTTGTAAAAGCCTAGTTGAGAAATGCTATTGATAGATGTTAAACCAGGTTATACTTCCATTTCACGCATGCTGTTTCAGAGAATAGGGTCAGTTTTCATTTTGGGTCTGTTGCTCCAGAATAAAGGAAAAACACATTGCCTAATGTAGTTTAGAGGTGGGTTAATTCCGCTAAGGAGTAGTGTGTAGCCTACAGTGTCTGTCCAACATAGGCTAAACCAGAGACACTCATATAGGACTTTGGCTAAACTAATAAAAAGTATTGCACGTATTCCATTGCATGGGTGACATTTTTTGGGCAAGTGTTTGTGACCACGTTGCCGTCGCGAGGCCTGTGCTCGATGTCTGCGCCAACGTTACGAATGTTTCTCTAGTTGAAAGTAACGTTATGTTTAACGTTGTGTGTGTGTGTGTGTGTGTGTGTGTGTGTGTGTGTGTGTGTGTGTGTGTGTGTGTGTGTGTGTGTGTGTCGCACGGTTTGGGTTGGCGAAGTAGCTGTATGGAGAAGGGTTGTTTTTTATGTAGACTAAAGGGAGACAGAAGAGCGTGTGTCTTTGTGTCTGGGGTGCCTTTGATCAGTCAATGTCTGTATCTGTATACCCTAACTGTGTGTGTGTGTGTGTGTGTGTGTGTGTGTGTGTGTGTGTGTGTGTGTGAGTGAGAGAGAGAGAGATTTGTGTAACGTGTAACGTTACAGTATATGGTGTTTATGTCTTTCGTACTGTGTCTTTCATTGGCTTGCATCGCCTTTTTCTTTCATGTGCACAATACTAGGACCAATTCTAATCTGTAGCATTACTCACAGCATCAGTTCCAGCTATTATCAGCATATCTGAAGATTTTGGAGCAATATCAGAAAATATTAACATAAACTATGACGAATGACGCTGGAGAAAGAACATTTGCAAAGCTTACCAAAATGGACTTAATGTATACTTTTAATGTAGCCAGGGGAAAATGTTTCAATGTGTAGTACCATCAACATATATCTCTTTTGATGGTTGATGGAAGCTAATTATCCAAAATTTCTTCACAGGAGCAAGACCACCTTTGGGAGAAATGACAGTAAACTTATTTAATATCAATGCAGAAAATGGAAGTACTGTTTCAGCACCGTTTGTCAGTGGAAATAATATTGGAGGCGGTGTTTCCAATTCAACTGGTAGGTGCTTTGTCTACAAAAACTAGTCTACTACAATGACGCACTGCAGTAAGTTACTTTGTGGATGTACATACTGAGGAGGACAATATTTTCATTCATTCATTCATTCTGCAATTGAGTCACATTGTTTTCATCTTGGATATGAAATCGTCTGCATTGCCTTTAAGTATTTCTTTTGTTATTGATTTAGCATTTTCTTTGCCTACACTGAGGGAACCAGATCTTCATCGCAAAGCAAACTCTGAGAATGGTATTTATAGTATGATTTTTTCATTAGGCATTAACTATACTTTTAACTGACATTTCTATTGAGTCTACCAAAAATATTTGTAAGAAAACTTCATATAACTTTTCACTCATATTATACATCTGTCCATTAACTGAAATTGTATAGAGTTTGCCAAAGTGCCTAACAAAAATATATGTAGAATAACTTCTAGAATTAATTCTAAAACTCAACTGTTACTCTTGGCCATGAAGACTCTGCAGGACCAGCACGTAAAAGGGCTCGAATAGAGGTGCATGGATATGTGCATTATGTCAGCGAGCTGAAGGCCATGTCTCGCCGCGCTTCAAAGGAACAGAAGTACTTTACAGCCAGACTGCAGAGGAAGAGAGGCCATGTTAAAGTGCTTATATTTGACCAGAAGTCATACCCTGCATTTTGTGATGCACAAACTAAAAAGTAAGTTGACACATTAGGCATAGACTTAAACTTAGAAAATTTTAGTAACAACTCTGCACAGTAACCTACAGTACATGCACGTGGTAAGAATTTGAGCTTAGGGGCATTTGTTTGTCTACAACCTGCTGTTGCTGTTCCCTTCCACCACCAGACACCGCAGCGAAGCAAACATTCTTTAAAAAAAAAAAAAAAAGCATTATTTAAAACAAATCAAACGTCAATCAAGCACACTCGGAGAGTGAAGACCTCCGCCAAACCAATATGGTCACTGACGCAATATAAATTTCAGATGGCATTCCAGACCTGTTTACAGTATGTACATCAATGGTCCCCAATTATTTTTCATCAAGGGCCGAATTTTGTCAAGCATGCCAAGTCGAGTTCCAAAACCGCAGAGACTAAAAAAAATATGCTTTTGAAAGGGGGCTTGGTTAAACTATTTTATGAAGTTACAGTTGTCATTTACCACACAAAATACTGGCAGTGAATTTGTCTCGCAGACTACTACAGGCACACAAATGGAATATTGATGCAAATTCTAAACTACGTCATGATTCAGATGCTATTGCGGGCCACTCATTTGGTTCTTGCGGGCCTGATCTGGCCCGCGGACCACCATTTGGGGATAACTGATGTACATACAGACCTGTTTATGTACAATTGTGCCCCCTACAGTTCTTGTGTTTACTGATGGACATGACCTTGTCAGTGGTAGCCTAAGGAATCCTTCCAAAAATCCCTAAGTCCATATCCTAATCCAAATCATTACCAAAATTGAATGGGTTCTTCCTTGCGAAAGGCACACCTCTGGCAAAAAAAAGTCATAAGAATCCAGACACAGCTTTTACCGTAAAATTGCTAACAGACAGAAAAACAAGCAAACAGACAGACACAGACAGACAGACCAACAAATCCCATCAAAAACATAACTTCCTTGGTGGAGGTAATAAAAAACTGCTGATTGTGGTCTAATATTTCTGAATTACAGTAAAACTTTCTATTAATAATGAAAATTAAATGAAAATGAAAAGAATGAAAACCAGGATGATGCCATTCAAAATGTAAACAATGTGCAAGACGTGAAGAACATTTTAGTCTTCCTTTAGGCTTACTCAAATACCATTTGGTATTTCTTGTTAATGTTGAATATTGACAAACCATGACTTTTAATGCTGAATAATTTGTTCTCTGTCTAGACAGCCTGTGAGCTTGGATAATATAAGTTTCAAGGACTCTCAGCAGCACGTGATCTTCAGCCAGTTCTCAAGGCTGTCTTGCATGCAATCAGTGGATTTTGAATATGACTCCAAAAGCTGTGAGCCTACGCTTGTTGGATCCGTTTCAGAGGCAAGACAGACTTCGGCAGGGGAATGGGTGAGCTTTGATTGAATGAATCTATAGATACACACATAAGATGTCTTCCTTTGATTCGGCTCTGATTACGGTAAAACTCAAATTTTATTTTATAGCAAAACAAAGATAATTCGATATGTCATCAGAACATGCAGAGAGACATATACACAGTACACACGGTATTATAACATATTACAAATGTAAAAATGTTTTAAAATGATCATTTCCCCCCTCTTTCCCCTTTTAGATCACCATCACAGGGAAGATTACAGAGCAATGGACAAGGAGGGATCCTGACCATAAGGGAAAGCTTCAGCCACTGAAATACTCTCTGGTAGACAGCAGCGGCTCCATCTCTCTCATTCTGTGGGAGAACAAGTGGAATATTAACCCAGGTTCCTGGTACACCATCTCCCATGTTGAAGTGGACCAGTACCGTGGCCAAAACCAGTTCACTTTCACACAACACACACAACTTACTGAAGTACCAGCCCAAGAGGAAGTAGCAGAACTCCTCTCCGGGCATTCATTCAAGGTGTTAGGTGCATCCGTGAAGAACTGCCACTCATGTAGCATCTGTAAAGCAGAGCTGCCTTTGATAGATCCACATCAGATTTCAGTGGAGTGTCCTGTCTGTAAGGACAGAGTCTTGGTACAGTCCGTTAAATACACCACCAAAGCAACTGTGACTGTAGAAACACGTAGAACAACCACCAAGTTTCCCATTCCGCAGTCTTGCATGAAACCTCTATTGGGTCTGGAGAGGCCAGGCTTCTGTGACACTGAGCAGGCTGAGAATAAGCTTCTGCAGATGAAGATGGTGGAGGTGGTGTTTAGGAATAATAAGGTAGTCGAAATTAAATCAACCGCAGAGGATGGCCATGACTGAAGTGAGATTTGACCTATTTTGATCACTCTTCCTTAGCAGCATGCCTAGCCAGGCGAACGCTGCCCAGTGTCTCTGCTCAATTCTCATTTTGTTCCACCAGCTAGTCAGAAAGAGCATAATGCTTTTTGTTTACACCAGCGGTGAGCTCTTCGTATCAACCAGCAAACAGAGTGAGAAACGGAAGCGACCACATTGAACCTGGACATCACCAGCCTTGAGTTCAAAATAACAAAGCGTTGCAGCCTAAGGTTGCAACACATTTTGTACGTTTTATATGAACCATAGCAAAATGTTTAAAAATGTTGCAACCGCTGAACTTGGCCTGCAGGCACATATAATTGTGACATCCAAGCAGATTATGATTGGTTTAAGAAAAAAGCGTAGCCCTCTAGAAATAAAAATAATTGCCAATGAAGATGTTCTAGATGCTTTGCACAATGTGAAAGCAGGTGATAAAATCAGGCAAGCATATACAGTACCTACTGTAAAAAAAAATGTTGATGCTTTAAATACTTATTTTCACTGCTGTAGTAACAGACCCAGCCCCTGGTTCCCTGTCTTTAAACATGGATCATATATTCTCAAAGTGCGGCCCAGGGGTCAATGGCGGCCCGCAGAAACATTTCTGGCAGCCTGCAATAACATCTGATAACTGTAAAACTGTACACTGCTTTCAAAGACTGAATCTCCTTTTAGTGGTGTTTAGCTGCATCTATAGGCAATACATGTATAGCCTTTACATTCAGACTGACAACATAGTGGAAAGACTGATAATATGGTGGGCCGATCTTGTCAATTTTTGTTTTGTTTTTTTTCTCCCCCCCTGCCTTTTGGCGACCCTCATTTCAATGTGGTTCTAAATTGGCCTCAGTTCAGCTCTAAATTGGCCCTCACCTTCTGTATCAAAACTTTGAGAACCCTTACTGTAGATGGTCCTCTTCTGTCAGTTGTGTTCATCACCTGTTAAGGGATGGAACTTGAGATTGGCTCTACCCCCTCCTGGTCCTCGTCTGTGCCCACCACCATGACATGATAATGTGTTGAATTAAATAATAGCCATCTGTGTGATTCAATTCCTTTGTAACATTTTTCACCAAGTGTAAGCTGTGTTTATTATTGATATTTATTGATTTCTGATAACTTTTAATAAATATTTATTTGGGTACATTTGGTGTCTGCCTTCCTCTCTCTGTTGCAGCCCTGAGTCTGGTTGTTACAGCCTGCACAGGAAATATATGCTATGTTGCTGTGAAAGCAACCACCCACCTCTCAACAAAACCATGTGCTGGTTAAGAGTCTCCTCCACTGTCTTTCCTATTTAAGAATTGTTCTGAATGAAACTATAGACTAAATTCATGCTATTTACCAGATCAAGATTGTGTGATCTTAATGCCTATACTGTATGTTCCCTTAATGGAACACAAATTGAGCAAGTTATTCAGTATAAATATCTTGGTATATGGCTTGATAATAAGCTTTCTTTTAAAACTCATGTGCTTGAGCTTACAAAGAAAGTGAAAATTAAGCTAGGTGCTTTATATAGGATTAGGTCATGTTTTTCTCTAGAAAATAGAAAGTCCATTGTTCAGTCCACTATTTTGTCAGTTCTGGACTATGGTGATATTCTTTACATGCACTCTGCTCCTTCTTCTTTGAAAGCTCTTGACAAGGTATACCACAGTGCTCTTCGTTTTATAACTGGTGATAATTTTAAAACTCATCATTGTAAACTTTATGAGGGTGTAGGATGGCCTTCCCTCACTGAAAGGAGGGAAAGACACTGCCTCCTGTTTATTTACAAGGCATTGCAGGGTAAACTACCTCCTTACCTGTCTTCACTTTTAAGAATTAGAGACAGCTCACACAATACAAGGTCCCATGGTTTTAGAACCTTTGAAACACCTACAGTTAAATCTGATGTTGGGAAACTGGCTTTTCAGTTCTTTGCACCAAATAAGTGGAACCAGCTACAGGAAGTTTTAAAACTGAACCAACTTGTGTCTGCAGACAAATTTAAAGCATTGATAATTGATATGAATCCTGTTCATAAGTGCTCTTGTTGTTGAATTGTTTGTTTTATTATTATTATTATTATTATTATTCATTTTATTCTTATTTTTATTCTTATAAGTTTTTTTTCTCCTTTGTCTTTTTGTTTTCCCTTGTGTACTTTTGTTTGCTTGCATCTTTTTTATTGTCAAATCAGGGCAATGCTGTAAAAGAGCTTGATGCTCAGTCATTTTTCCCTGAATAAACAATGGATGATGATGAATTGGGCATAAGTTTTCAAAGGAAGATATCATAATTTTATCCTAGTGACTGCATGTTCTCTGACCATGTAATAGATAAATGTTTATTGAACATGAGGCTTAGGACCCACCATAATATACTTAATATGGCATATGGTATGACAGACATAGTGTACAACCACAGAGTTTATCATGTGCTTGCCATTTTGGAAACTAGTATGCCTAAGTATGGAAATATTGTTCAAGTAGAATATGCAGGACTTAAGTAGAAGTAGAATAATGCTTAATTCACTTTATGTCCTAGTGATGTCTTGTACAGTTGGGCCTATTTAGTTGTTGCCCATAATATAGCTTTGTTATTGCACATTTGGAGTTTGGGGAACACAATTGCAGGCTTCTTGTAATGACTGCAGCATGATTATGACAAAAAGTTCGCTTTGATTTTGAGGAGGAAGACCTTTCTGCAAGCTTACGGCAAACTGTTAGGGGGTTTCTTCTGAAATGCAGAACAGCCACGCCCAATGACAAATTATCCACAGATTACCTGTATACGCACTAGCCAGTCTCGTCTCATGGAATCACAATTGAATCCGGCTTCTGGATGGGATAATTTCTGAGTGAGTACGCTACCTGTAGTGATATGGTTTGAATGTATGGTGCGCGCATGCGCAGGTTCAGTATAGATACAGACGGCAAGTACGGTTAACACCCCCAAAATGCGAGGGTGGAGTCAGCGTGGGGGATAACAGAGGTCAATTTAACATTATGGTGAATGGACAAGGTAGAGAAAGTTGCTTAACAATAAAAGATCGCTAAGTAAAATTGAACAAAGTCCATATTAGATGTTTTGTCTAATCATGACCTGTTTGCCTACTTGTGTTTAGACTAAAATAATTTTTCCATCATTTGTTTATTGCAGTTACACTAACAGAAATGTCATGAGCCGTCTCTGCTCCTGTCAAAAGTAAAGCAACTTTCAGTCACAAGTCTGATTAGCTCAGTTAAGCAAGCTAAAGTTAGCTACATTTACTGTGGTGATCAATGAAGTTGGCTAGTTAGCAAGCTAATGAAGCTAACAAACATCATCTAAATTGTCATCAGTATCGTGTTTGGAGGGGTGTCAAGTTCAGAATTCACATCGGACCATCTGACCATCATTACTACCTTCAGGCATTGCCCTCAAAAATGTGTCTGGCTCCTTGTAGATGGTGCTCAGTGTAACTTGTAGCTTAGCATGCCATTGACTCCTTCACTAATTTAGGGTTTGTTTTCCTCCACATGGGGGACACGAGGAGCTGATTTTATGGGCGTGCCCGGACTTGCCGTCTGTATCTATACATCTGAGTAAAACAGTGAATATCAAAAAAAAAAAAAAAAAAAAAAAGAGAAAGAAAAAAAGGAGAATGAGATGTGGAATGTGTAACTGAGAGAGTTTCAACAGTTTTCCTGTCTATATGTTTAGGAAGATGTAATTGTAACAACTCTGCCCCCTACCTTGCTTAGGTGAAATCAGTATTAAGCTTGACAGTATATGATTTAAGTTTTCTCCAAAGAATTGGATAATGTAAGTTTAAAGGGGGAGATGTAGTGATATGGTTTGAATGTATGGTGCGCGCATGCGCAGGTTCAGTATTCATCTGTGTAAAACAGTGAATATCAAGGTTTGGGTCTCCTGCTCATTTATTGTACAAAGTACTACACACTACCTATTTGTTCTATTTGTAACTATCTTGACTAATTAGATAGTGCATGTGAAAGTGAGTTGCATGGACTTGATGTGTTGAATGGGCTGTAGCAAAGCATGATTTTCCCCAATGCTTCGAAACTTCTTCATAATGAAACGAAAGTAAAGTTTGTTTTGGCGGGCATTTGGTTTCCTGCTTTCGTTTTCATATTCACAACTTTCAGTTGGACATTTTGGATTTAAATGCATTGGCCATGTTGCTTTTCGGTCCTTGAAGTTTTTACTTTTATCTTCATTTGTATGCAGTCGAATGGCAAGAAAAAAGTCTTGTGATGGCAAACCAGCGGTTACATGTAAAAGGCAGAGCTCCAAAGCAGAAGATGTGAGCACACCTGCACTCAAGAGGAGAAGAGGTGAGATAAAACTGGGCCTTTATCCTATTGACCTGTTATAATTTTTACAGCCAAGGGAATAGTTGAGGATCATAATGGGTCATAAAGACTGGTAGACCCTATATAGTGCATCTTATCTATCTGGTAATGAAAACTAGAGCTTCGGTATGTGTGGCATCTACCTTTGAAAAGGAAAAATGCATTGTGCATTAAATGCGTAATGCTCGTCTTTTGCCTAATGCGTAAAAGCGTTTTCATGAAAAGTTTTTCTCTGCTCCGCTCTGATCATCAATCTAGCACCACGCAACAGCCTACTGGTGTTATAGGCCTACTGATGCACTATCCGCTACTCAGGTGATAGAAGTTTTCTAATTGATCAGACAAAACCGAAAGTAGGCTAAGGATGACTCGTAATGGTTAGTTTGATTAGCTAGATGTCCATTTCTTTATTACCTACTGAGCCGCTTACACGCTTTACAAATGAACTACATGGCATATGTTGAAAACATAGGCTATTGCTATTTTATGAGGTTTGACTGGTCAATGTAGGGTGACTACGTTGTACTGTACAGCAATTTCACCCTTTTGTCCCGCGTCAAGCAAACTGAACAAAGTCCCGCATTTTCATTTATGCCTAGTTGAAAGTAAAATCACCTCCACATAAACTACTCTTTACTTTTGTCCAATAGGCCTACTTCAGAAAAGGGTCATTCCGTGTGAAATCAACCAGTGACGGACCGGTCACCCTCTCTGAAAAATCTGAAAAAAATTACAGTTGTTTGTATACTCAACCTATGCTTGAATCTGAATAGTAAGTCTGTATCACTAATGGTTGCAAAAGTACAGCCATTTGAAATTTCAAGTAATTTTAAGCATTTTGGTGAACAAGCCTTTTGTCCAACTTCCAACATAACTGGCTCTTTTAGTATTTCACACACAATGATGAAACCATGTACATAGAAACACATTTTCCTGTAGAGTTCAAAAATCTACTCAGATCAGATGTATCTTGTGTAGTTTCCCCTCTCCAGGGCTCTGGAGATGGCTGTAAATTCTATGTGTGATTTCACACCACCACCTTTCAGGGCTTCTTGTTCAAAAAGGAAGTGAGACAAATTTATCCGAGTTTTTTTTCCCACTCAAATATGGATTTTGCGGTCCTGTTTATGCATTAACTTTTGTTGATAATGTTATCATACTTTTAGAGCATTTCTTCAAAGATGGTTCCAATTTTGGAAAAGGCTGTTTTCATCCTCTTATTTTACCATGTGGACAGTTTGCAAGATTTTTTAAAATTTTACCATGATTCAGTATCTGAGGAACATCTGTCCAAAATTTGGTGTTGTTGCTGAGTCTCGTTATTGTGATATGATTTTTTGAAAATATTGTCAGTTGACTTCCATTGTATTGAAAGTGCACCACATATGGTGCAATGTGGTACTGCAGATAAGCAATTAAAGGAGAAATCCAGCATAAAGCCAATAGGCCCATTGTTCCAGTTACCTAAATGCTGTCTTTCAGAAAAAGAACATAAAAATTGATTATAGACCAAATAACAAACAAACTAATGCTGAGTGAATGGGGCAGAATGAAATAAAAATGAAAGTAAGTTGTTGGGTAGGATTTCTCCTTTAACTCATTGACTGCCAATGACGTCTTTAGACGTCAACTGAAATACTGCTGTTCACTGCCAATGACGTCTTTGAGACGTCAACTGCGTTTTTTAATGGGGAGGGCTGCAGAAAGACCTAGGGAACCTTGTCTGTAAATATCAGAATTCTCCGTCGAAAATTGTTGTTCCAAATTGATCCCGAGGGTGGCAGTGTGTCACTTTGGATGTGAGATGAGCATAGATTCACAGGTATGGCCAAGGGAGAAGTAGAGAAAGCTAATGACATGGCTAAATATGCCGCTAGCAAAGTGCAGACGTAAATCGGAGAAATTTAGGGCAGTTCACACTCGATCAGAGTATGTGTCACTGCCATAGTAGTTTGAGTAGTGTTCCGATCGTGGGAGATGAAGGAGATCAACTTTGGGCAAACGGAAAGAGCAGTTGTGACTTGTTTCAGTGCCCAGCTAGCTCACAGTGTTCCGGGTCAGGTAAGAATTTGCGAGCCGGATGTTGATCACTGAGTTATCGCTGTCACAGCCTGTAATAGCATATATTTACCTTGTTACAACAATGTCTATTTTATTACCAAAAGCCCCCCTGTTACTGTTGTTTTTGTGGTCTTATCAAAGGAAGACATTTTCCCCATGTTTGACGTGCTAATAGACCGAAAAAAACGCGCATCCAAGACACTAACATTGTCAAACAAAACGCTAATTTTCTCCCTTTTTTGATAAAAAACGGGAGTGTTTGGAGAAAGTAGCTTATGTTCGCCTGCTGATTTCTAAGCAATGGAAAGGGGTAGAAACGAACTTTTTTTTCTGGTGAAAGAAGAGAGTCTGCTCTTTCATTGTTTATGTAGTCGTAACACATAATATTCTGTGGCTCTTTAAAAAACAGTCAAAATTCCCCAAAACCTCTGGCAGTATGGAACTCTCTATTCTGAAAACGGCTGGCAGTCAATGAGTTAATTCAGTGGATTTACTGACAATATTTTCAAAAATCATATCTAAATAACAGACTCAGACTCAGCAACAACACCAATTTTTGGATAGGTGTTCCTCAGATACTGAATGACTCATAGTAAAATTTAAAAAAATCTTGCTAACTGTCCACGTGTTGAAATGAGAGGATGAATATGGCCTTTGTAAAAATCATACTTATTTTTAAAAAAAATGCTCTGACAGTATGATAACAATATCAACGAAAGTTAATGCACAAACGACTGCAAAATCCATATGTGACTAGGAAAAATACTCCGATAAATTTGTCTCACTTAGTTTTTGTACAAGAAGCCCTGAAAGGTGGACGTGTCCAAACACGTATAGAATTTACAGCCATTTTCAGAGCTTTGGAGGGGGAATAAAACCAGATACATCTGATCTGAGCTGATTTTTTAATTCTACAGGAAAATGTGTTTCTATTCACATGGTTTCACTATTGTGTGTGTTAAATACTGAAAAGAGCCAGCAATGTTGGAAGTTGTACAAAAGGCTTGTTCACCAATATGCTTAAAATTACTTGAAATTTCAAATGACTGTACTTTTGCAACCATTAGTGATACAGACTTACTTATTTCAGATTCAAGCATAGGTTGAGCATACAAACAACTGTAATTTTTCCAGATTTTTCAGAGAGGGTGACCGGTCCGTCACTGGTTGATTTCACACGGAATGACCCAAAAGCGCTACTTGACAGATAGACTCATATGTCAACCAAGCAGTTATCAAGCGCGCAAACACCTTAAAGTCGAAAGTAAATCTCAAAACTCAAAAGTCTATATGGTCACAATCGCGCACAGCTTAGAATCTATTTGTTTTGTTTTTGTATTTAGCCTATGTGTGCACCAAAGCATTAACGGGTTAACATCTCCATTTAATTAAAGTTCCATCTCAAGAATTAATATCTGAAGATAAGGTAATGTAGCCTGCAACTTCTTGAATTTCCCGAGTTGAAAAAAATACTACTTACACCACTACTACCTTTGCAATTTTCGTGGAACCTGGTGCACCTCTTAATAATGGCAGGTACCATTTAGGATATAGCCTAATAATGGTTAATAATCAGCACTAGCCTGGCGAATGCCAAACTAATGAAATAAGCGCACAAAGGAGCATGGGAACTCCCAGGCTGAATCAGCACTATTTCTTTTGAAAATAATACAGCTTGACAGTAAGCTGGGCCAAACATTTTGTAACAAAATAGTTGAACTTTATATTTTTTCGTCTTGCATTTAAGTTGAGTTTGATTAAACTCTCAGAATTTCTGAGAGTAATTGCATAATGGCTGGGCCTTTAAATAATTTTACGATGTCCAATTAGTGTTTTTATCTTTTATATCTTAAGCTGTAGCAACCTTTCAGCATGTATCTTTTGGTCTGAAGAGATGTTCAGGGCTGGACTGGGACCAAAGAATGGCACGGCATTTTTGGCCATGATGGCCCACCATGATTTTATTCAATAGCAACATCATGGCAAGCTAAAATAACACTGTGAATTAGACACATTAACAAACATGAGATTAAGTGGAACAACCCAATATCCTGAATAAATTATGAATAAATAACTTACATTAACGGCCAGCCCAAAAATGACCATTGGCACACCGAGCATTGACCTGTTGTATGACCATTGCCATCCCATGCCTGGACAAAATAAAATGTTTCTTGGCAATTATATAAACATTATATATCTTAATCTTAAAGTAATACATCTGTCCCACGTTGTCTAACTTAAACATGCTACATGTCCCACATTTTGCCTATTTGGAGGTGGTCACCCTAGGTCAGTGCGTGGTCTCATCATCCGATGTTTTGATATGCCTCTTTTATGTGAGATTTGACCACGAAAAGTGATTTGGATCCGTATTAGAATAACCAAAATCCTTGTTAGCCCTCTCATTCGATTATTGAGAAACTGTTACAGTGTACAATCTCATAAACATTATAGGCAGGCACAGCTGTTTACACATCGTAACACCTATGGAACTTTCCCTGTGTGCACATTTAAATACAGTCTATGCCGCACTTACTGAAAACGCGGGTTGAATGGGAGGAGGAGCAGTTGATTTTGGATTTTTTTTTTAAATACTCAGCGCAAATGGCAGAAACGTTTTGTGTGTCAAAGGCAGGCTTTCTAATGTGGAAATTGATTAACAACAGTTTGTGAACTCTGTTGATACATATCCTTGGCTATTTTTAAATGGGTATACGGAAACCTGGGTTCTTTAAAGTGTATATACGGCGTATCCCTGCATATCACCTAGACTACACCTCTGCTACTTTGATGATAATGTTGGTCACTTTGTCTTCCAGTCTCTACTGAAAGGCCACCACTCACCCCCAAGAGTCCAGTGTCCAATATCAACGTGACAGCAGAAAAAGGAAGCTCTGTGTCATTTCTCAACTTGAGCAGCAACAACATAAATGGAGATTTCTCAAACCAACACACTGGTTAGTGACACTGCAAAAAGTATTTCAAGAAGACTATAATATTTATAATTACATATTGCTATGTAGGCCTAACAACAAAAGCTAGCCCCCTTGGCAGAGGTGATAACACTAATTATGGACATATTTAGAGCACTCCTGTTTGTTCAGAAATTGTAGCCTAAATGCAGAGATATTCTTTGAATCTCATAGGCTACATGCTAAATTGTTTTGGTGGTTTTAATGTAGCCTCCAGCACTGATTCCCAAAAGAAGAAGGAATTAAAATTACAACGGTCAGTTCAACAGAAGATCTGTGTATCCTCTGGATCACGCCTGGAAAGCGCTGGCCCACAAGCACAGTAAGGCTTCATTCATGTAGGCTACAAGACTCAAAGGCCCCCCTCTACAGCCTTTCTTTTCCACTCTCCTATGAACTAGGCTACTGCATGAAAATAAACTCAATGGGGGACTCACTCCTTAGATACAGTGTTTCTTTAAGTGTACAACAATTTTGTACACAAAGTGTACAAATACAACAGTTACTGTAAGATTGAAATTTTGACAATACCTCTGGTCTGAGAATTTCTGTTAACTGTGGTAGCCTACATTGCTGTACATCTATTCTGTAGGTGAAGGAGTGCTACAACCGAAAATTCTCAGAGGCATTGTCAAAATTTTGTATTCCATCAGAAGAGATAGAAAAACAAGGCTTTAAGTGTAAAAAATGTTCTTTCTAAACTTTCTAAAAAGCCTGCAAAATGATAAGCAGCAGTCAGACCAATCCTGCAGCTGGGGCTTGGTTAGTACCTGGATGGGAGACCTCTGGGAAAAACTTGAGTTGCTGCTGGAAGTGGTGTTGGTGGGTGGCCAGTAGGTGGCTCTCTTCCCTCTGGCCTAAGATAAATCCCAATTCCTCAGTGGACTGTGTTGTAGCAGAAGCCATTTCAGATGAGATATCAAAACTGACTCGCAGTGGTCATAAAAGATGAAACTTGCCGTAAAGATTAGGGGGTTCCTTCCTTTCCTTCCCCTTCCACTGCAAAGCGTTTTGGATCAACTGTTTTGTATTAAAATGCACTATATACAAATGACTTGACTTGTTTATGGTGAAATAAAATATCAACTAAAAAAAAGCACGGCTTTATATCGCACTCTGACCATTTTGTTTTCCAGGATTACACCTAAGAAGCCTTTCAAATCTAGAAAGGCATTGTTTCCGTCCAATGAGAATCAAGAAAACTACATCACTGTCGCAGAGGCCAAGACTTCACGTGAGCAACAAAAAGTGAGTTGAATTCTCGCGAGTAAAGCTATAGGAACATATGGATAAATTGTACTTTTTAAATATTTCACAAAATATTTCCCTTATTGTCTTACTTATTGTCATGATTAATGCTCCTCAACTGGGCCTGATAAATGTAGCCTAGTCTATTAAGTATGATGGACATTTTGCTTTGGTTCGCAGCAAAACAAACAGTATAGGCCTAATAAGATAATCTGTCTATCTCTCTTTTAGGTCACACTGAAGGGGAAAATTGTAGAGCATCTGTACAAGCTCACAGATACAACTGGCTCCATCGTTTTAGTTTCCACAAACAGAAAGCTTAAGTGTGGGGGTTGGTATAGTCTAACTGGACTCACAGCCCAGACTCAGACAGTATTAACTGTCACATCAAACACCTTCATCACCCCTATTTCTCCCATGAAACTTACAAAACCACTATGTAGAGAAGTAGTTAGTGGATTGATAATATCTGCAAAGGTAACTGTTAAGTATAGCTGTATAAGAAAAGAATGCAAAAAAGACCCACCTGCCCCACTAAACAACGAGAAACATGCCACATGCCCGGAGTGCAGACACGCTGTTTTATACAGTGAAATGCCCCGATTCACAATGGCTGAAATTAGATTGAAAACTGATAAAAAATTGTATTTACCGTTTGTCCTGCATCATAATCACTTGTGCGATTTAGTCCCACCACTTGGTGACACAGGCGTTATTGACACAAAACATTTAGTGGACCAGTTGTTGAGTAGGAGTATTTATCTATCAACTGAAGGGGGGGAGGTCATTGATGCAAGTAATACCCCATTTTAAGCAGGGTTTGGGTTTTCCATTGGGACTGGGAGGGCATCTCTGTGTTTGGGTTTTAGCATTACTTACTGTATGTCTTATGTGTTTGGGGGATACTTACTTTTGTATTTGGGGGAAAGACAGACTATGCTGCATCCTGAGGACGTATTGTTTCCGCACATTCTGACTTATTGAATAAGCTGACTGGATAATTTAGCCAAAAGTTGTGTGACCCTATTATGCCTGGCCAAGTTGCGTGACCCAGCCTATACACCTGGTTTGTACTGTAATAAAGCACATCAACAGAAATGGGTTAGAAAATCAAGCAAAATTAGTCTAATTAATAAGAAAAATAGGGGTGAAAATAGTATGCCTGTGGGTCATGTAAGTAAGTGGGAATGGGTGGGGTGGGGGATCTAGACCTCCAGCGGCGGCAAATAGATTTGCTCAGCCAGTACGTCTAGTAGCAAGCCATAGAGAATTTGATTGGATGACACTGTTGGTGTCATGTCATCTACTCACAATGCTCTATGTGTTTAGGGCGGGCTTTAACGAAAATAACAGCCTTTTGAATTGGTGCTTACATCTTGTTTGTTCCTCTGATTGATCATAGGCTATCCTATACTGCCTTGCTCCACCCACAATTGAGTTTGGTCTATTTATCAATGCCAGACTATACATTTTAATGTTATAGAATGGCTTGTCTGGCTGGGGATTTTGTTCTTCGACATGCCTGTAAAATCCAAAACTGAACCGCACCACTAGGTGGCAATGATGAAAAGCACTTAAGGTTTTGTATCATGTAGCGTAATTGTCATGAGTAGTAATAATGTGTAATTAAATGTAATTGGAGAAAAAAATAACTACAACGACTGTTTTAATGTGTCATTTGTTCTATTTTCTCAAACTGAGAAATAGTATAATTCATGCATATCGATTTGCTTCCATGGCTGTTTAGTGGGATTGTAGTTTAGATCTTATCTTATATGGCCGTGCTCTGCTATTTGAAATAGCATGGTGATAATAAGAGTTGGTATGAGCTTTCTTTTGTGTATTGGTTCACTTGCCACTTCATATGCAAGGTGGTGGATGTGACCCACAGTGGAATACTGTATGAAAAGGCTTTGAACTCTGTGTTCTATGCCTGTTTGTTTAAAACACCTACTCAAGGTGTGGTACTATAGACTGCTTTTAAATGTACCACTGAATTCAGCACTGGTCAAACCACCTCTGACTGCAATCTATAATCCGTTATTAATTGAAATGCATTAAGTTAGGGTAACAAGATGCCAATGTTTTCCAGGGACACTCCCCGTTAGTGATTGTCTCTCCTGAGGAAATCATAAAACTCCCACCCAGTTTTTGAATATCCATGTAGAAAAGTTTGTGTTTTTCAGGAAACCTTTCAATCTCGGAGACCTGAGCATATACCAGTTATATACAATAGGCATTTGATTTTATTGGTTGGTCGGCCTTAG